>VDFB02298944.1:0-54109 GCA_007258455.2 Sequoia sempervirens | reverse complement strand
AACTAAAACATATAAAGCATAATACCCAAAACAAGCTCATGAGAGGCATTAACCCTCTCGCGATAACTCATAACCAAAAGTCTTAACAAACCGTTCAACCCTTCCTAACATAAATCATTAAGTATCAACTCCCAAAGTATAATCAAGATGAAGAGAACATTAAAATTAAGCAAGCCTCTGGAACAAGGTTACAAAATCAACAACGGGTTTCCACATCGAAGAGTAAAGTTTACAACAATCAAATGGAAAACGACAACCAAATCACGCAATTTCATAACTTAAGGTAAACAATTAACTCAATTACACAAAACACTCTAATTCTGAATCAATACGAAGAACACAACAAGTTAACAATCCTACGTCAAAATAATTAATTCTTAACAAAGTACATCCGATAAATATCTAAAAAGTACATTTAAACCCTCCAACCAAGGAATTCGAGAAACCATTGAAAATTAAAACATACAATAATGATTTCACTATCATATCTATTTTTTTTCATTTAATAACTCATAAAATTCCAACTTTACAATTTTTACAAATACATTCAAATTAATAAATTCTAAACTTACAAACTATCTAGATTAATAATACAACTTATTAAAAAAATATACTATATATATATAAATCTATATACATACACACCTAATATATATATATCTACTAACACTTTTCTTTCTTATAATGCTCAAATTTTTACAAATAAACAAAATTGAAAATAATTATACTCATATTATGAATATACACACAATATATATATATATAATAATAACATTTAACAAATATTTAAAAATATATTAATGAATTTATTATAAAGCAAATATTTAAACAAATATATATTAATAAATATAAACCAGTTTAAAATTAAAAAAACCAAATTTTAAATAAATAAATACAAATTTAAAAATAAAGGTCCCATCCATAGGACCGCTGGCGCCAGTCCTACGGACTGCGCGCGACAGTCCTAATGACTGTGCGCGGCAGTCCTACGGACTGCTGCGCCAGTCCGTGGCCTGGCGCAGGGCAGGGGAGGGGGTACGGCCCTGCGTCGACCCTCTCCTCCCCCATACTCTTAATTATATATATATATTTTTTTATAAAAGTTTATTTATAAACTTTTATTTTATTTTTAGTTTATTTTAATAACATAAAATTATGTCCTTTCCCAGGCACGGATTTTGACAGTCGAATTCGGCCTTTGCAAAGCACGAAAAAAATTTAATTTAATTTTAAAATATATATGATAATTTATAAATAATATATATATATATATATATAAATTTAAATATATATATATATATTAAATATATGCAAATATAAATAATTACAGAGAACACAGTTTTCTGTATAAATACAGAATAGTGTATATTTACAGTATATACATATATAGATGATTATTAAAATAATACAACAAAATCATCCAAAATACGAAGATTAATTACTTTTTCTATAGAAAAATACAAGAGAGAATTAGGGCTTAATTAAACAAATTCGAAGAGTTTTCTTTTCAGTTTGATTGCAAAACATGATTCCCAAAATTTAACAAGAATGTTTCTTTTCAAAGCAGGCCTATTGGTTTATTCATTTTCTAATCTCAAGGAAATCATTTTAATCTAAATCACATAAGATTTTCTTTTTTCAACCAGAGATTGATTCTAACACACATTTTTATTCCATTTACAGATTTAAAACTATTGAGAGAAAAGAGTGGAACCTGGAGTCTTGCGCTCTTGACAATCTGATGAAGCTGATTTTTGATGGCCTCGAAGAGCTCCTTGTTTGCGCTTCAAAATATCCTCTACATAATTTCGTCTTTGAACTCGAATTCGTTCCTTTGTTTAGAACACTCTCCAAAACCATCCCCAGTAACAGATTGAAAATCCCTTTTTATAACTCTCCTCACAATACAACAACAGATTCCAATATCCTCCCTCAAATTCCAAAATACCCCGCCAATATCTTGTGCAACTTCTGTAATCATAATCCTCTCTCTGTGTGTAAACTTACCAAGAAATTCTTAATTCCAATAAAAGATATTCTCAATTTCTTCTAAAAGCTCACAAAAATCCACAATAAAAGAAAATAATTCTTTAAAAGCAAACTTTTTATTCAGATCTGTATTCTTATTCGTTCACCCCGCTTTTTTAGTCTTTTATTTGTTTTATTGTTTTAATTTCTATTTTTACCACTTTACTTGCACATCACATTATCTATTTAATTTAAATAATTTATTCTAATAATTATCCTCCACCAGATAATTAATTAAAATAAATAACACGCATTTAATATTTAGTTATCATTTAATTGGAACACATGACCTTATTAAAATTAAATAAAAAATTTAAATATTTTCATACAAATAAATCAACATTCAAATACACAATTATTATCCACATTTAATTAACTAATTCACAACTTATAAAATATCAACATCAATTAAATAATCATAACCTATAAAATACCACATTAATCAAAATACGACAACACACAAAATACAAGCCACAAATGACGACAATTACACAAAATAAACAATACCAAACAAACGAGATGGTCTGACATCATGGGACGAGATGACTTCATCGTCACCTCTGTTTCAACATTTAACTGTTGGGCTATTGGTGCTCGCCCTGTCCTGCCGAAGCAGGTGGAATCGAGACTTGTACCTGCAAATCCTGCATACAAACGAAGTCGTGTACATGTGCATATATATAACATCAAAGCATAACTCAAAGCACTGTATTGTGAGAAGGAATCGCAGCGTAACAGAGCACTCGCAACCGAGTGATGCTACACTGTCCTTCATCACATCTATCCTAACAATTATAATCAATTGATAAAATAACATTTCTAAACCAACAATTCATCTCATAACATATCTAATTAAATCACTGCATCATAATATAATTCTAAAAATCAACTAACATAACCAACCATAATATCATATGAAATGATCATGTCCATAACGAAATAATAGCATCATCTAACGTCTAACTAACCAAATCAAACAATACCATCATAGTTACAAGTAGCAAACAAACGCATATAAAAATAATAAATCCAAACAGTAAGAGGAGGGGTATTTCAAAATGGGAAGCAAACTTATTTTTGATATAAAATTAGAAAAAAATATTCTTATGATCTCTTTTGAAAAAGATAAATATGTACATCCTTAAACAACCCAAAAATTGCACCTTTAAATGAATCAATACCTCTATATCTTTCTTAGATGAGATAATTCACTCAAATACAATCTCTTCAAAATTCTTCAATTTTTCATATAGAAAAATATAGATAAATTTATTTCTACAATTTGTAATAGAAAAGAGATAAATAAATAATTACAGTTTTATTAGGCATTAATGAAGAAACAATAGATGGCACATGCATTTAGGGTGGCTTTATTGATTTCTTTTTCAAAAATCAAGCACACCATGTTGTACATGTAATTAAAATCTATTTTGCAATCAAATGGTGCCATGTTTTTCTCAACATGTGCTGCACTATGTTATTTCTCCATCAAAGTTATCACAATTATTGAACACTGTGAATATTATTGAAGATCTAATCTTTTTTTTTTATTTGATTTGATTCTCCATATCACATATTTATAACTCACTTTTGAATTGTACAATTGAGAAAATATTATTTGCAAGTTTCTCCTTGAATTCTTTATTATATTCCACCAATCCTAATCCTAAACGACATCTATATTTTAGCATTGACAAATCAAGACAAAAAAATGCACATCTTTAGATAGGTCCTCTACTTGCTTCCATTTATTATTTTCTCATCTTTAGAAAAAGTGGGTGTTTAATCTAGGTACATGAATAATTGACTTCTTGAACTTACATGAGGTACACAAATAATAGTTTCAATTTGCATTTCAAACATATATGGTATGGTAAAAATCATAACGATTATATAAGTTTTGTAGCTGAGAAAAAATAGTCATACAATTGATCTTTAAATTAAACGAAAGATAGAGTGAAGAAAAGATATATAAAATAGTATTTTCATTCAACATCGACCAATAAGATATGAGAGATAATTCATTTTGTCATTTTTAAACGTATTAAGTTTCTTTTGCACGGTTTCACTTTTGATTGTGTGATAATTTTTTATCAATATTTCGGATCACACTGCGGATCCATCAAGCCGTGATTTTAGCAGAGCCAAGGAGAATGAAAGGATGCAGACCAAGAGCTAATTAAAAAGACCAAGGCAGGGAAATGATAGAGAGGGCACGAAGACCAAGACCAAAAAAAGATAATTCAAGAAATATAAAACAAAAGGACACAAATATATAAATATATGTATAATGGGGATCAAATAACTAATCTATATATAAATATATATATATAGGAATCACATAAATAATAAAAAATAAAAAGAAGAAAATCTATTAATATATAAATGAAAGACAAGGAACCAATAAAGAAAATTTCTCAAGCCTTCAACCAAAATAAAATAAACTAAAAATAAAAAAGATGATAGGAAACAAACCGAATTACAATGAAAGCAAGATAAATATATGCTTATGGGGAAACAATTAAAAAGATAAATAAGGGATCTCACTAGAAAAGACAAAGATAAAAAAGAAATAAATAAATGTATCTAAACAATTAAATATATGACAAGGAACCAACAAAGACATAAGACACTCGCGGTTAGATTGCCTCTTACCTCCCTTCCCGTGTTGGGGTCTCCTTGTCTTGTTCTTTTCCGCTCCCCTGGTTTGTGTTGGCCCCCCTTTCCTTTTTTCTCCGACTGTGTTCCCCTGTCTGTCTTTTCTTCTTTCTTGGTTCTTGTAGCTTGGGTCCTTTGTTTATCTTCCCCCTCCTTCCTACGTATATATATATATATATATATAGTTGTATTTTTATATATTAATACATATATATATTTTTATAAACCTTTTTCATTTATTTTTTGTTAAGATTCTTTTTATTTTAAATTTCTCTATTGTTTCCTTGTCTTTTTAGTGAGATTCCTTTTTATCTATTCAATTGTTTCCCTTTAAACATTTATTTATATTGTTTTCATTTTTTTGGCTTGTCTTCTTTTCTATTTATTTCTTTGTTTCTAATTTTTTGAGTTATTTCCTTTTTTAATTTTTACTTTTATTTATTGTTTAGATATATATTTATATTGTTTTCATTTTTATTTTGGTTTGTTTCCTTTCATCCTTAGTTATTATTTTTATTTTTATTTTTGATTTTTGATTTTTCTTTGTTTCCTATTCTTGTGTTAATTCTTTTTAATTTTTTACATATATATAATGTTTAGATATATTTATTTATGTCTTTGTTGGTTCCTTGTCATATATTTAATTGTTTAGATACATTTATTTATTTCTTTTTTATCTTTGTCTTTTCTAGTGAGATCCCTTATTTATCTTTTTAATTGTTTCCCCATAAGCATATATTTATCTTGCTTTCATTGTAATTCGGTTTGTTTCCTATCATCTTTTTTATTTTTAGTTTATTTTATTTTGGTTGAAGGCTTGAGAAATTTTCTTTATTGGTTCCTTGTCTTTCATTTATATATTAATAGATTTTCTTCTTTTTATTTTTTATTATTTATGTGATTCCTATATATATATATTTATATATAGATTAGTTATTTGATCCCCATTATACATATATTTATATATTTGTGTCCTTTTGTTTTATATTTCTTGAATTATCTTTTTTTGGTCTTGGTCTTCGTGCCCTCTCTATCATTTCCCTGCCTTGGTCTTTTTAATTAGCTCTTGGTGCTCAACTTTCTTCTCTGGCTGATCGTCATTGATGGATGCAGTGATGATCCGTACTTGATGTAAGGATTATCACAATCAAAAACGGAAACCATTGCAAAGAACATTATGGTTGTGGAAACTTGATATCATTAATGCGTATTAAGTTTACTAAATATTATCAAACTTTTTGAAGAAAGAAAAATACAATAATATGATTTGACTAATTGACTTTATAGTTGAATAGTTTCTGGATTTGATTGTATAGGTAGTTTTTGCATCAATGTTTCAGATCACACTCTGTGATCCATCATTAAAATGAAGTAGAAAACATAAGATGAACACTCAGATTTAGATTGGTTGTCAGATCCACTATATTCTTGGTTATACATTACACACCCAAAAATCAAATCTAAATCCTTCAACCCAAAATTACCTTATTATTAATTTACTTTAATTCTCATTTAAATTGATTACTAGACTACCCCTACCATAATAGAAAAACTAATTAAAATATACTTGATACTATCATCATACTTCAAAACTGCAAACCATAGTCAATATCTAAACCCAAAATGTATTTCATGCTTCAAAACCCTTAACCATTGCTATAGAATTTCATAGTAACCCCCATAAACCTTTACTTTCCTCCTTTTCTCTTCAATAGGTGTTCTTGTTGATCCAATGTGTCGGGTGAATGTTATTGCTGAGGAGATTATGTTGATCAATTTCCTACACAAAGATTGGTATGACGCATCTGAGAGTACCATCCTTACACAATGGAATTCCTGTACCTCCCCTTGGTTGCATCCCCTTGTCCATTTTAGTTGGACCTAAATTAGTGAACTTACTTTTTGACATAATCCCAAGGTATGAACTCTTCAGGGTGAAACTGGGTATCCCTTGGTTGGTCACTATGAATGCAGTTCCCTCGGTCATGCATAAGTGTCTGAAATTTATCCATGAGGGTACAGTGCATGTAGTCCATGACACCGGCTATAAACTATCGGTTGCACGTGGTAGATATTCACTGGATCACTTTTGGCCTGCACCTGTTGGTTCACTTCCTCGTAGGATGAACCTCATGTACTGGACCTATGTAAAGTACAAGAGTGGGCACTTAATGCCTAAAGTGACACTAGTAGAAAAATAATAATAAATGACTAAAAAAGTTACTAAAAATTGGTCATGTGACCATTAGCTTGGTCATGTGACCATTAGTAGTTATTGCCAGTCATTTATAATGCAACCAAATTTATGACTAAACCAATTTTAGTCATTTATTGTTATTTTGATTGATCAATTTGGTAGTATATTTAGTCATTAATTTAGTCACTGATTGTTGTTAACTGGTCATTTATTTAGTCATGGTAGTCATTTATTTAGTCATGGTGGTCATTTATTTATTCATGGTAGTCATTTATTTAGTCATGGTAGTTATTTTATTTAGTCATGGTTGTCATTTATTTAGTCATGGTAGTCATTTATTTAGTTATTATAGTCATTTATTTAGTCATGGTTTAGTCATTTATTTAGTCATGTTAATAATTCATTTAGTCATTTATAAACTAATACTTTCAAATGTGTATGTAAACTCCTATGTTTGGAGAATGTTGTTACAATAATGAGTCTATGAAATTGCAACCCAAGAGAAAATTTTGTTGTGATTGAAAGATATAAAACTTTAAATCTCTTATGATATATTAGAAAAATTAAACTATAACAATCATAAAATTTCAACAAATTTGCTCAAACGATTGAAACAACGTTGGAAAATAATTCACTGTATATTCAAACTGTATATAAAATATGTTACAAAGAACTCTATATATAGAGTTTTGAATACAAAATATTTCATAGTATGCAAACTACTGATTTATTATAAATTTAAAATTGAAAAAAAACTAAAAAATAAAGCTAAAAATCCATTGGTGTGAATGCATGTCTTTAGTGATGCCACTATTGCACATGGGATGGGCTGTAAATGCATCTAGTAAGGCATTGGTTTTGCATTTTCTCCTTGCTTTGTACCTGTCCACAATAAAAAAAAAACATAAATTACATCATTTTAGGATGATTGATTGGATGGTTGATTAAATGATTAGATTCCTCTTCTAACTTTTCCCATTTTATACTCCAATAATAAAATTGCTCAATGTGAACAAAATATTTCTATCCTATGACAAGAAAAAATGCCAAGAAGAAATTTGCAAAAGAAGTTTCTAACATTGGAAAAGAAAAGCTCAATCCACATAGCAACACTCCTACAAAGAAAGAAAGTGTTGGCTTTAAATGCCCAATGCTATCACCTATAAGAAAATTCTTTACCAGAGATAAAAGAATGAGGTTTTGGTCAGCATGAGGGAAAGTGATACGCAACAAAATTTTTGAAAGTAGATACCCACAAGCTTTGTCAGAGTAAGTCTAATAAATAAAAATGTATTGAATTTAATGATATTGCAAAAAAATGCATTTGAAGTGAAGATCTTGGTCGATTGTAGAAACCATATTTGAGCTACACAAAATTTTTTTGGCAATCACTAGGTAGCATAAACAACAAATATCTTAAAAGTAGATACCCATAAGCATTGTCAAAGTAAGTCTAATCAATAAAAATGCATTGACTTATTTATATTGCAAAAGAAATACATTTGCATTTTGCCAATACTAGAAACAACGTGAGGCCATTAAAACATCCATCCACTTCTAGAACAAGCTGAATGGCCTAGAATGTAGTTTTCTGCAATTTCATACAATGTCAAGGCCAAACAACAAAGACCAGCTTCCAACACAACTATTGAAGCCCACTACAATTTTTTTCCCTCATAAATCTGGACTCTAATACCTATGTTAATCCAAATAAATAGGAAACCACCAAGGTCTTAAATATATAAGAGAAATCAAATCTCAAGCTCAAATACATTTTTGAACAGGACAAATCAGGCCAAAAACCTCATTAACATTCAAAAGTAAAGCATACAATATCAAATCGAACAATCAAGTGTTAGGCAAATAGACTCAAATCTCAAGCTTGAATATGTTTGATTAGACTATCAAATGAGAGATACGACATAGAGCTCACGAATTGTAATGGAAAAGAAAGTGCCAAAAATGCAGTCATTTTTTGCTACTTTCCCTGCTGCTATTGGTTTCAACTCCTTCAAACTCTTCATCGTTGGTATTCACCTTTCACTTCTTCATTTTGGTGAGCCGTAGCCTGAAAATGAGGTTTTAAAGAGGGTTTTAGATTATGTTTGTTAAAATGAAAATTTTCCCGCCCTAATTTTCTCGTTAAAAAAGGATTTTAAAATGGAATTCAAAGTAAATAAATTGCAATACATAAATCTCCCACTTTTGCACAATAAATCTTATTAAATATATAATAATATAATATTATAATATAAATAAAATATTATATAATATAAATATTATATTATATTATAATATAAAATAAATATTATATTATATATAATAATATTATATATTATATAATAATATAATATTATAATATATTTAATATATAATATAATATAATATTATTATAAAATATTAAATATATTATATTATTATTCAATTTTCTGTATGGAATTCCCGAGAGTAGCTGATAGCATTCAGATAGTAATTAGGATGGAGATCATTAGGCCTGCCTCACGCCGGGTGATTCTTCCTTCTCAGGTGTTATTAGTTTTCTTTTCTAATTTTCTGGATATTACTCAATCTTTTAAGGAGCTAGAGGTAGTTGCACAGAGATATGTTAAATGCCAGTTTCTTCATGGACAAACCTTGCTATCGGTAGTTCAGGGGTATTGCTTTTTTAAGGGTGAAGGGTTAGTAGGAGGGCTTTTTTCACACAAACTTCTTTGAAAGTGCAAGGTGTTAAATGAGGTGTATGAAGCCATGAAAATGGGGTTGTAGGGTAAAAATGATCGTATTTTTCTAAAAGCTTTGAGAAAGCACTCACATTTCCTTTGTGCTCAGCTGGAAATGGACATCAAGAATAAATATTTTGCAATTGCCTTCCTAAATTCTCATGCATGTTTGTTTGTCCAAAAAAGCCCTAATTCTGGGAAAGCTCGTACCTTAGTCCAGGGAAATGTTCATGAAGAAAATAGTCCGGGGAAGGTTCATGACATGGTTAAGGAGAATGTGGCCAAAGGGAATATAGCAGCTAGTGGTGCAAACATAGACATTGGTTTGAAAGTTTAAATAGGGCGTAAAAGAGCTAGGGTAATGTAAAAATTGACTCCTAATGAAATCTAGGGCGAGAACGAGCCAGTCGACATGGAGGAATGAATGTTATGGGGTTTTTTTGATCCATTTTGCTAGATCTTCAATATTCAGTGGCTAGTTAATGGGGATGTTTAATATAGCTTAAGATGGTTTTCAGTTGTATTGGGATAGAGTTTAGATTTGGGTTTTTTGAAAATGATAATATTGATGTAATATATGGGAATGGTGAAGTAGATAGTCTTCTAATCAGGGTAGGGTGATACTGTTTAGTAATCTCTGAAAATGCATTGCCAAGTTTCAAATGGAAATCAAACAAGTTTTTTGATATACTTTTATATATTAATATAAATATATAGGCTTTATGCCTCTTATCTAAAAATAAATAAAAATATATTATATTATAATATATTATATTATATTGTATTATAATATAATATATTATTATCATATTATATTATAATACAACCCACTCCTTCAATTCAAAATATTTTTTTTAATTATCCACTTTAATATCATATTGTCTAATTTTTATTTGTGTGACTAATTATTTAGTTGTTTTTTTTACCCAATGATCAAATTAATCACTTATGATGATCAAATTAGTCATTTATTTAGTCATTTATAGTTGTGTTGCAAAAAATGAGAAGAATTTAGTCATCTTTAGTTGTTGTGACTAAAATTTTTAGTCATGTAGTCATTTATTTGCCAAATTCTACTAGTGTGAGATACCCACAGTTTCCCTATGCCATCTCAGATAGGGCTTGCCTGAAGGTTGACAACAATGCTGACTTAGCTCAAAAAAGAGAAAAGGAGAAGCGTGCTCAACATTCTTCTTCTTCTACAACTACCGTTCTCTCTCCTGTCACTTCCTCTCGTCCTGCTACGAAATCATTAGATTCCACTCCTAGGTGATTGATAGAGAATCCTATGGTGCTTGCTTGGTGAAAGCCCAAGTGTCTAGCATTTGAACTTCCCATTCTACCCACGGTGCCTAGGCCTGTTCATAATGGTAAGGGGAAGGCTCTCCATGTGGAGTCCTCTATGTATCAGACTTTGTAGCCTCCTACCACTCCTACTCCCAAGGTAGTGAATGGGAAGAGGCCTATTGTCGAGTCATTAGAGATAACTTCCCCTGCTATTGCTCCAATCTCTACTCCATCTCTCCCTCCTACTCTCATCTAGGAGTCTCTCCCTTCAATGGAAATGGTCATGATGGACACTCTGATGGCTGAGCAGGAGTCTTCTGTCCCATCCCAACTTTCAGCCTCTAGCTCCCGGAGTTGCAGGAACTACCTTGCACGTGAGCACAAGCGTCGGTGAAAGGCTCTATCTGTTGAGCTTTCCACTTTGCAGAGGAAGGAAAGGGAATCAACCACCCCTATTTTAGGGCCTACTGTTGTTTCCTCCTCTCTTGTCCCCTTTGCTTCAGTTCAATCAGTCTCAGTGCTACTTCTGGCTCTTGCTACGAGCATAAACACTCCTGACCCTAAAAAGGTGTAGGTGTTTATTGATCCCTCGGTTGAGCTAACTCTCTTGATGTCCCTTTTTGACATCTCACCATTCTCAAAGACCGTGGACATGCCAAACACCTCGGTGGTTTCCACCATGATTTTCTCCTCCTCCTTTGCGCCTTTTGTCTCATTTATGGGGGTCTCGCACCCTTTGACAAAGAGAAAGATGGAAGATGGCCTTGATAGCAATGGGGTTCAAAAGAGGATTCCACCTTCTTCAGAGGGTGGTTCTGCATTAGCATGCACTGTCCTTATGACAGAGGAATTTTTAGTGTCCCTAGAGTTCATCACTGCTCCCGAGTCACTCGATGAGCTCAACAATGAATCTCGGGTGCCGCCTCCCTCGTCCGATGAGGTAACACATGGCACTCCTCTGAAGTGCATGTTTAACTCTTTGGATGATTTCTCAACCGTTTTAGTGATATTCGCAAAGTTTCTTACCTTTACCCCATAGGAATTGAGCGAAGGAGACCCCGAAGAGTCTCCTTCCTTGGCTCTTGTTGTGGGGAGGCAGAGGGTTTCCCTCTTGACATTCCGCTCTTGTAGGATCATTTGTGTTCCTCATATAATGATCTAGATTGGGAGGCCGATGAACTCTTGGTTGATGAGTGTCAGGGGGGCACCTCTTCTTTATCTATATTGTAGATTGTGTGTGTGTTTGTGTTCCCCCGTGCTTGCGTTATGTGTTCCTAGATGACCCTTGTCACCCTTGTAGGTGCTTGGATATAGGAGTGTTTTTGTGTCGTGAAACATCCTTTGTTATGTGTATTGATTTTTGAAAATTGGGGATGATGCAAAGTGTTGGGGGCATTTAGGCTTCCCTTCCATGTTGACCCATTTTTTAATTTTAATTTTGTCTCTCATGCATTCTTCATATGGTTTGATATAGTAGCTGTTGATGATAGTTCATTAATATACGATTATTATACTTATATATAGTTATGAGCAACTCTAACCTTGAAATATTAGATCACCCCTATCCCTTGTCTGTTATGCTATTGTTTTGTTTTCTTTGTATCTTTCTCTCTTCTTTGCTTTATTTGTGATGTTGTGGTGCTCATTTGTTGTCCCTCGTGTGTGCAAAAAAATTACCATGGTGACATCTCTCTATGTTACGCAGGCCACAAAATCACTTTTTCCTTCTTTATTTTCTTTCCTTAGGATGCCACGTGCCTTGTGTTTGGAATGCACCATCCAAAGGGGGTGCTATCATGCTACTTTTATTTTTAGAAAATCCATTCGGTGGCCAATGAATCTTTTCTCAAAAATCTTTTCAAATTTTTTTTCAAAATCACATTCTCAACTTGGACCCCTAGTGGAACGTGTTTCCTTTGTCATGGGTTTGCAAAGAAATAATTTGAAGAGATTTCCTCCAAGGAGGGAGCAAATTTTCATGTGAGAGAAGCCTTGAACTTCCCCTCATGAGGGGGAATTTTCTTCCTTTCAAATTCCTTGATGTTGAATTGATAAAATTTCTTACACTTTCAAACAACGCATCCCTTGAGTGGACCCCTTTTCTTTTGAAGGGTTCCTGAGGGACCCCTTTGAAAGCTCTTCCTTTAATTTTTGACTGTCTACATGACTGTTTGCTTATTTTCCTGCATGGCTACTCTTTGTTTTCTAACATGTTTTATCTAGGGATTAACATGTTTTGTAGGTGCGCTTGTGAAGCTACTTTCCAGTCCGACTCTGCAAAGTCCCCCTTACACTAGGCTTCCTTTAGGGGAGAGTACCTGGGGGGTTCCTTCTTTGTAGGTCTGATGGCCTATGAAGTGCTTGCATCTTGTGGGATTTTTCCATCATTGGTTTGCGAGCCTTCGGTGTACTTTGTTCAACTCTATAGTTCTGAGGATCTCTAGAGTCCTTTGTTAGAACCCCCTCAGGAGAGAGTACTTGTGGATTTATTTTCCTATGCTATGCTTTTGATCTCGTCAGATTTTGGTTTGCTTCCTCGATGGTTCAAGCATACATTTCTAAACTCTTCAATCTACTTTACTGAACACTCATTGACACTTGTTCTTGCTAAAGTGGGGGAAAAATGTATAGGAGTGAATTTGCACCCCTCTTGAAAATTTCCCTTTTAGATCCCTCCACCTTAGAAAATCAAACCCTATTACAAAATTTCACATCACCCATTCGCATTGAATCCACTTGGTGCCTATCTTTTGTGTCGATGGGGGAATTTTTTTGGGGACATGAGTGCGGTGTACTGATGTTTGCGTGACACACTGTCATCCTTGACAAATTCCTACCTTTGAAGTCTGTAGGGATGTTACGTTCCCCATTGGGCATGAAGCGTAATGCCTTTGTGTCGACTAGCCAACCCAAAAATAACTCTTTCCCTCTCATTTTGATCTTCAAATGCCTATCTTGCTGATTCACTTCATCTCTTTTTGCAATTTGTACTCCATTCTATACCAACTTGATTTCTTGAACATCTTTTGAGCATTTCAAACCATATTCAACACATCTTGCTGCACTTTTTCCACCATTGGAGCTTATAACTTGGTGTCCCAAGGGACTGCTTCTTCATTTTCGTGGTAACATAGACCTTACCAAGCTTGCAACCTCCTTTACAAGCTTAAGATCACCTCGATTGATAAGGTGATATTGCTCGTTGATTTACGTAGCGTAGTGCTTTTGTGATTGTTTGGTACTATTTTCTATTGTTCTTTTTATCACATTTTCTATCTTGTGGCTTTCCTAGCTGTTTATGGAGGTGGAAACACCAAAGCGAGGGTTTGATTGAGGAAAACCCCTATACAGCCCCAACATTTTTCCTCTCTTGGTTGTGTGTAGGTACATGTATGCATGTAGCTTGTTGGAAAATTGGACATTCGGTGAATTGGACTTCGTCACCTTTTTTTTCTCTATCTGCTTTATCATTTCCATAGTCATTTATCACACTTCATTGTTATGTTCATTTTGTTAAACTTCATTAGCTAGATTGTAAGTAGGTTTCTCGGTAGTCAGGACTGTACTTTTCCACTTTTTGGTCGTACAGATGCCAGCACACCAGAGAGATGCTAGTTTTTCGTGTTTTCATCTCAGATCTGGGTTGTCATCCTCTGGAAGAGAGCTGTCTGAGGTATGATTTGGATTAAAAAAATTGGCTCATCTATCTCATCCAAGTAATTGGATTAGTAGAGTGAAAAAAGTGCATGAGAGTGCTCTTCATTCTCTATGCTTGACCTAAACACCCACTTAGCTTGGGGTAAGATAGGGTAGCCTTTCGCCCTCAGCTCTCCATGACCTATAGCCTTGGTGTGGTTGGTCCCCCTACCTTATAGGGTCCAAATGAAGTGGTCAGGTAAGGTTTATCAAGGGAAAGGTTATAGGATTATTGTTCCTCAATTCTGATAGCCAAAATTAGTTTAGGGGGGAAAAGGGCTAGATGAAAGTGGTACAGATGAAAAATTAGGCCTTGGTGCAAGGGAAAAGGTGGTAGTTTGTTAGGTTTCCCTATCAAAACTTTCTAGAGACAAAAGTGGGAAGAAGGGAAAGCTTATGAGGATTTTGTGCCTAAGATGGTTCAACAAGGGTAGATGGTAAAAATAAAACACTTTGAATCTCCCCTCCAATGTAATGTACTTCATAATGGCTAGACATAACTGCTTCCAAGGCTTCGATAGAGACTTCCTTTTGAAACCCACATGCAACTTTGTTAGCTTCTTGTTCCCCTGATAGAAAGTATGGAGGCTTTCCAAATCCTACACTTTAATATGCTTTTTGTCCTTCTACCCTGTGCATGATAGGCCTGTGGCCTTGGCTATGACATCATCATTAATTTCAAAGGATATGCCACCAATTGTGACTCTCCTTTCATTCCACGAGCTTGAGAATTGTGCTAAGAGCTTCTCATCATGCCGGTTCCCAAGGGAGCACCACTATATGTAACAATAGCTCCCACATTCTGGGGGTGTGGATCGAGCAGATCCAGTTAGAACTCTCGAAAACAAACTCTTGGCACAGGTGTAGATGGGGCTCATCAGTCCCGGGCTATTGTTCAGTCTCTCCCTACCAGGTCCGGATTGGAATCACATCCGATCCGGAGGAAGGCTAGGGTGGGGTATGTATGGTGGCCCATATGCGCCCCTGCCCGGATGAATCGGAGTAAACTGATTGCAAGGGCAGTGGTAACGAGTCGACAGGGAATCTGAATCCCTGCTCTTGTGCGCCCACCACCCGATCCTGGGACGGATACTGATCGCTATTACCATCCATTGATCACGGATACTGATACAGCAGCTTGAGAAGATATGGTGATTCGAGTAAGGCCGGGTAGGCCCCTAAGGGGTAAGGAACACGAATGAATAACTACTGCCCGTCTCTGTCCGGATGTGTCTGGGACCGGGCCTTCCGGGCCTGCTGGGGGAGGAGTTCGGAGCTAACTAGGGATGAGAGAGGGGATCAGACATGGGTTCTAGGGCAGCACTGGGAGGAGACCCTAACTCCTTCCCCTACCACTTATGAATAGATCTAGATATAGATATAGAGGGGGTCGACATCATCATGATTCTACATCGTGTTATATACGTGATACGACTGATGGCCTATCTATATCTATGCTGGAGCCGGAACAACTAATCTACTGAAGCGGGGGGGCTCCCACCCGCCCCCAAGCCCCATTATAGCCCGGCCTCGGTTGCTGACTCAACGGATAGGTTTACTCACCCTGTATCCCTATAACTCACGTAGGTAGGTTGCTGCCCTCGGGTTCGAAGTCATCTAGGATATATAACTGGCACTCGACTGCAAGACCCCACCATCCAAGGCGGACCCCACTATCCGCCGGCGCACCGTCTCGGGCTTCGCCCACCGTGAACCCTAGCTTCTAACCGGGGGGGTGGGAGGATATAGAGATGTAGCGGACCCCACCAGAGCTTCGCTCACCGACCATATGTGTCTTACCCACCGACCATACTCGCCCAGGGGTGGGTGGCAACCCCTTTTGTCCCCCCACCCGCAACAATCACCCTCCCACCCATCCCAGAAAGGGCCTCCCACCCCCCCCGAAACCCACATAGAATTGTAGGGGCCTCCCACCCGCCCGCTCCATAGAATAGTAGGGCCGACCATGCCCTAAGGCGAATGGGTCGGTGGGGTCAGGACCGACCATACTCGCATATAATTTGGAATAAGCTGACCCCATAGAATAGTAGGGCTAGTTACAGACGTTTCTATGAAATCATTTATGCGCTCGCAACCAATAGTAGGGGCCCTACTCTCTACTATATATAGCCCTACTCGATAAAGGTGGGGCTTGACTGGGATTTCTTCTATACGTGATATGGATGCATCGATATTACATCCATAGAGATAGAGGGTTCGAACTAAGATTCCCCTTGCCGGGTGGTGCATAGGGCCCCTACTATTCTATGGTAGTCGGTAGATTATTGTAGGGCCTGGCGTACTCTATATCCTCCCACCCCCCCCCCGGGGGGCCCACCCTGCTTCCCAATCGGCTAGCCTCCCACCCACCCCTATAGTTGGGTGGGGAACTATTGCTGGTCGAGGGCGAGAAATCGACCTGGGAGATAGCATTGATTGCGCTCAACCTGCTGTTCTCGGGGATAAGAAATTCATTCCGGCTGGTTGCACCTCATTTGCAAATTTCTTAGGTGCGTGGGTGGTGGTGTGAAAAAGGGAAAGAGCTTTCATGTGGCTCGATACATATATAGAGTAGTGGACCCAGCGGCCAGCACCTGGCCCTATTCGGGATGTCTCCAAATGCTAAGGAACTTGTTTGGACCAGGTTTCTTGGAAATGCTCTTTATTCAGTCACTCGACCGGTTCGATTGATTGGATTGAGATAGCCCAGGAGGTCGAAACTCGCCTTAAAGAGCACGAGAGCCCGAGAGAGAATAAAACCAACCGGGTCAGGAGAGGTAGGCAGGAATAGAGGACTTAACTACCCCCAACATCGTCGACCTGCCCACCCCAATCGATTATTGTCTACGTATTAACAACTAAGCCTACCCGAACTGTTCTCATCCACGTCTCTACCAATCATTGTTCTTGTCATCTCCCTTCCACCTCTCATGTCCACTTGTACCTATCTGATTGGGAATTCCAAGCACTGAAATGGCTAGTAAACCCTAGCTCCACCCTAGTGAAATCATCTCAATGAATGGAAAAAAGGCTATAGGGAACATCTGGAATCTTCTGTCTCAAATCGTATCGAATCATTATTATTATTTCTCCCCCTACGGCCTACGATTCGAGTGAGGGAGCATGTATAGTTAGTTCGTCGATCCATTTATCTGGGCGGGAGGGACCCGCTAACACTTCCTCATTCCGGATCCCCGGGCCCTTGTCGGTTGCGAGAAAGGACTCCACCCGATAGATAGCTAGCTCCACCTGCTTCTGATGTCCACTCATATGAATAAATAGCTCCGATTCCCCACACCTTCGGGCGGGTTGAGGAATCCCACTTGATCGGCAGACTCCGACTCCCTTCTGGCGGATGAACCAGGGGGGGGAATGACCTAGAAATGCCTAACTTGATCCGACCTGCTGTCGATCAATCACTCTTGATGGAGAAAATGAGGGTTCGGTCGGAAGTTAATCACTCGGCTTGGCAAAGCCATACAGATCGGGCTTTCTCGGGGTTGCTCGGTCGAAGGCTTTATCGGGTCAAGGATTCCATTAGAGGCACAATGCCTCCCTCAACACAAATGTGCCAAACAAGGGGGTCCCTGTGAAACTCTTTGCAAGAACCAGGCTTAGTTTGAACTCTATCACCCCCCATTTTCTCTCCCAACTCATGTATTTTCAATTGGAATAATAGAATGAGAGGTAATTCAAAATGTTAATGAAAAAAATACACACTCCAATTATCGGCACCACCATGCCATAATGGAAAATCCTTCCTAATTTAGGCAATCATATTTTTGCATGTACCAGTGGTCATTCCCAAAGAGATTAGGGTCACGAGGCCAAAACAATATTGCTTAAGTACCTCAAAGATAATCCAAAATCCATCATGAGATTAATTAGATCATTAATAGCCAAAAATTTGAAGATAATTTTGGCCTTACACACATTTCCATAAACATGGTTCTAAAATTAGTACTTTTGACAAGAAAACTCATGAATGTTTTGAAAAGACCATCTCCTCTCCACAATATTTCTATACCCCCATCCAAACTTCTCCCCGCATCCCTCCACCTCATCATGTCAATTCCACATCACCATGAGCCTGAGGGGGTAGTACCAAATTCTAGACTCCCATCCAAACTTTCTCCCGTATCATTCAAACTCATCATGCAACAACCACATCACCATGAGCCCAAGGGAGTAGAACCAAATGTAACCTGCAACAAAAGAAATGTTATATTTCATCATTCACAGTAGTGATATATTTTTTTTTCACAAGGATAATTCCTTTTATGCTCATGGGGGGGCCCCAAATTTTCTCCAACATTTAGATAGCATCCATGAAGAGCCCAAGTTGGCTAAAGAATCAACCACCTGGTTGCCCTCCTAGAAAATATGGGTCAACTTCTTTCTTTCAAGTTTGGTAAGTAGGAAGATAATATCCAACATAATGTCTCTAATATTCCAACCATGGAAATGATTAAGATTGATGGAATCAATCACCGCCTTAGAGTTTTCTTCAATGTGCAAATTTTTTATGCCAAGAGTAACAGGAATGTAAACTCCCTTGAGTAGCACACTAGCCTTAGTTTTCATGGAAGTCTATGTTTCGATGCCACTAGTATACCCCTCCATCGATTTCCCCTCTAGGTCTTTGATAATGACTCATATACTTGCCAACCCAGGGTTCCCTTTCACTACATCGTCAAAGTTAATTTTGTACTGGCTAGCCAGTATCAGGAGGTTTCTAGGCTATAGAAAGTTCAGCCAAAGCCTTAGAGTTGTCAAAGGAGTTGATCTCTAATTTCTTGTTCCATGAATTGGCCATGTTGATCTCCCACCTAGTAGGAGCTTTGTCTGGGGGTTTCCAAATGTATAAGGAGACATTCTCAAAGATGAGTTTGATACCAATATCAAATACCTCCTTAGGGATTTTTTCCACACTTCTAAAAATCTAAAATGGTGATTCAACAAACTTGTACATAATTTAATCTAGAAACAATTTTGATATACAATATTGATTATGAAAATCTTATTTAATTAATACTTACAATGATACAACATAAAAGGAATGCATAATGACAATAAGATTTTTCCCACACACTAAAGTGAATGTATGGCTCATTCGTTGTATTAAATATATTCCCAATCCTTCCTTTCGTAGTATCTTTATGTTTCTTCTTATTTTTCATTATACAGATGGATTATAGGTGGTGATAAAGTGGGGGTTGAATCCTTGTCATGTTAAGAGTTGTGGAAAATAATGAGTTATGGAATTTTTCAATGAAGTGGGAATTAAATTATATTTTGATGTTATGAGAGAACCTCTCATTATTGAAGGTTAGAAGATAAAACACATGAAGAAGCATAGTAGGGACAAATAAGTTCTTAATAATATTTTTGGATAAAGAGAAACTCATCAAATACCAAAATGAGTGCAAGAGAGAAGAAATTTCATGCCATTAGAATGAGGTTAGTTTCAATAAATGATAAAATATATCTCTTAAAAGGGTATATTTTAATGTATTTTTTACTTACGCTTCCCTATTTTAACCCATATGTGTCACAATATTTTAATTAGCTTTCCCTATTACTTGATTTCATATTTGGAAAATTCTATGAAAGAAGTCTTATTTAACATGAATACTATTCCCTACGTTAGGGGATTATTTTTTGTTTGTATCACTTTTGTCCCAGCACTATACCTAACACTATTGACCATCATTTCAATCCTACTAATTTCCCTATCCCTAAGGGAAATAAGAGGAATATTTATACCTCTAATATTTCCATGTAGGCTAGATAGATGATAAATAAGTTCCCTTCTCTTGTACATAAAAATAAAACTCAATTTTAAATATATGATTAAAATTATGAATTCTAGTAAGTCTACCAAGCCACCTAAAAATGATAAGGGTACTCAAGATAATGAATTAGGTAAGAAACTAGTTTCATTATTTTTTGGTGGGATAAAAAGTATACTAAGGGAACTTATGATAAATACTCAAGGAAGAAACCAGTTTCTTCTCTTATTTTTTGGTGCTATAAAAACCCTATTGAGAAATAATAAAAAGGTAATAATGCTATCATTATTAGCCATAAAGGGATGAGAATATTTTCATGATTTTTTCCCTAAATCTCAATTGTAAGGCTAATTCTTTGGTTGAAGAAGTGAATATTATGGTTTATAATGAGAGAGAGGAAAAACTCTATGATCCAAGTGCCTCTAAAAAGTGAATTATGATTAGGATGATAGTAATAAATTGTAAATTCTAATTTTGATGACAAATAATTTGATGAGAATAGAAAGGGTTATACTAGGACTTTATCTTCTCGTAACCCATTTGATGTTGATATTTTCCAAGAATCCATAGAATATTCGAAGGATATAAAGGAGAACCTAAAAAAAGAGATAAGCTATTGGTGAGGAGGCCGCCTTACAAAAGGAAGAAAATAGATAAGTCCCTTGAGAATATTGAAAAGAAAAACTAAAAATGTTGAGATTCCAATGAAAGACGACCACGCTAAAAAGAAAAAGGAGGTGAAAGAAGTGAATAAGAAGTATGGATCTCCTTGGACTCTATGTTATGCAAACAAAGGAAGATGGCCACTCTTTAACAAATTGTGTTAGCAATGCAAAGAATATTTAGAGAGATGAAGAAATCAATTAGCAATATGATTAGTTTGAGTAAAGAAACCCTAAAATGCACTACTACAATTTTGAAGGTTCTACAAGAGATAAGAATATAGTTATATTTTTAAAAGGGAAATTTGTATTGGAATATTTTGGCGGAGAAGTTGATTACTCAATGCAAGATACACTTGATCTTTAAAGGGTGGGATGTTGTTTCAAGTATTCAAGGATTTTCATGCTCTCCTATTTGGTAGTTTTTCTTCTATTGTTGGTTTCTCTACTTTGTTTCTTATACTATTATCTTTTATTTTTTTTATGTTAGTTTGTTGTTAGTCTAGTTTTTTTTAGGCTTTATTGATCACTTGTTAGGAATTAGTTTTGGTTCTACCTTGGGTTTTTGTAAGGGTAGAGATCCTTTTTATTACTTTTAGTATTATAATAAAATAATATTTTGAGTAGAGAAAAGTGATAAAATTATAAAGCCTACAAATAACATTTTGATCCGCATGTAAAAATCCTAGTGGGTATAAAATAATAAAGTTAGCATTGAGAAGCCTAGTACACTTCCCACATTTATTGAGTAAAAAAATGTAAAACTTACAAATCCTTCCAAAACCATTTCTATCCTCACATAGTAACTAATGCGTGGTAAAATTACTTTACAACCTTCAATTTAGAATAATGGTTTTCAATATCTTGAGTTGAAAGAGGTAGAAACTACAAATCATGTGAATAATATTTCCATCCATACTTAAGAGAAAATGAGTAGCACAATATTTTTACAATCATCATGTTGGTATTAAGGAAATTACTTTTTATCAACTTCACTTGAAGACCATTCCACCCAAACAAAAGGACCAAAGATAGTTGAGCTGCAATTAGATGATGGAAGAATTAACTTATATAAAAAGTGTGCCATTTTCTCATGCCCCAATCATATCTTAGTAATTTCAAAGCTGCATTTTTAGCAATTATGCTAATAATGGTGACTAGCAGAGCCATGTTGATGCAGGAGCATCCAGTGGTGTGAGGGAAATCTTGCATCACCCAAAAATATGTTTTCCATTTATGTTCCTTTTGTTTTATTTTTGTAGATGTTTTTGCATTTCTGGCTACCCTTTCCGTTGAATAAGAGTTCCCAACTTTTAGAACTTTTTTTGTACTTTTTCTACTCAACTGCTATTTTTAGCAGGTGTGAATTTGAAGGCGTGGGAAGAAAAAAATTATGGGAAGGTTCGGGATGGAAAAATAAGAACTTTGGCAAAATAATCAGGTCAAGATCATTCACGGTTTGAAAGTTAGTCAAGTTTTAGTTTCTACCTTTTGCCTTGAAAAACCTTCCGAGTCTAGTTTGAGGCACTAAACAGTCCCATACGGGCCCAAAAATAGTCAGAATTGATGTAGTGGATTCTTAGCACGTTCTTCACTCTGATACCTTTTCAACGGTTCAAACGGTTCGAAAAAAAGAGTCTCAGATCAAAAGTTATGGCTTCCGGAAGTTGGTTGATTTTTGGAAAATTGGCGATTTTTGAATTAGGACTCAATTTTTGAATTTCAAATTGTAATTTTTGGCGCCAGACCACCAAAAATCATAATTGGAATGTTGTTTTTGGCTCCAAACCAAAAATGGGCTATTTATGGGCTAGTTTCTGATTTTTGGGTAGCTTTTTGGGGAAAAGAGTTCGCATGCTAAGAAAGGGGAAATTCTATAGTTTTTTGAAATTTTTGTAGCTTGCATGTATGGCAAAGCTAGAGGGTGCGAGATCCTTTGCATGTAAGAATTTCCATTTTGAATAATAATAAAATTTCTCTGGTTGTTTGCATCATTTTCTGTGTTTCGGGTTGACTCCCTCATCACATGTGCAATAGAAAGTATGAATGAATTAGAACACAAAAGATACAAAAATAGATATACAAAATTTAATTATTGTTGAATGGGAAGAAAACTTGTTTTTTAGATATAAAATTATGCAAAAATATGCTTATGATCTCTTTTTGAAAAAAAGATAACATGGACATCCTTAAACAACCCAAAAATTTGCACTTTAAATGAATCAATACCTCTATATCTTTCTTAAATGAGAGAATTCACTGAAATACAATATCTTTGAAATTCTTCAATTTTTCATATAAAAATACATAGATAAATTTATTTCTACAATTTGTAATAGAAAAGAGATAAATAAATAATTACAATTTTATTAGGCATTAATGAAAAAACGATAGATGACACATGCATTGAGGGTGGCTTTATTCATTTCTTTTTCAAAAATCAAGTACACCATGTTGTACATGTAATTAAAATATATTTTGCAATCAAATGGTGCCATGTTTTTCTCAACATGTGCCACACTATGTTATTTCTCCATCAAAGTTATCACAATTATTGAAAACTATAAATTATTGAAGATCGAATCTTTTTTTTGATTTGATTTGATTCTCCATATCGCATATTTATAACTCACTTTTGAATTGTACAATTGAGAAAATATTATTTTTAAGTTTCTCCTTGAATTCTCTATTATATTCTACCAATTCTGATCCTAAATGACATCTATATTTTAGCATTGACAAATCAAGACAAAAAAATGCACATCTTTAGATAGGTCCTCTACTTGTTTTCATTTATTATGTTCTCATCTTTAGAAAAAGTGGGTGTTTAATCTAGGTACACGAGTAATTGACTTCTTTAACTTACATGAGGTACACAAATAATACTTTCAATTTGCATTTCACATATATGGTATCGTAAAAAATCATAACGATTATATAAGTTTTGTAGTTGAGAATAAATAAAGTCATGATTTATAATTGATCTTGAAACTAAGTGAAAGATAGAGTGAAGAAAAAATATATAAAATAGTATTTTCATTCAACATCAACCAATAAAACATGAGAGATAATTCATTTTGTCATTTTTAAACATATTAATTTTTGTAAAATATTATCAAACTTTTTGAAGAAAGAAAAATACAATAATATGATTTGACTAATTGATTTTATAGCTGAATAGTTTCTAGATTTGATTGTGTAAGTAGTTTTACATCAACGTTTCGGATCACACTCCATGATCCATCATCAGAATTGAGTAGAAAGCTTAAGAAAAAAAAACAATAATATGATTTGACTAATTGACTTTATAGCTGAATAGTTTCTGGATTTGATTGTGTAAGTAGTTTTTGCATCAACATTTCGGATCACACTCCGTGATCCATCATCAGAATGAAGTAGAAAGCATAAGAAAAAAATACAATAATATGATTTGACTAATTGACTTTATAGCTGAATAGTTTCTGGATTTGATTGTGTAAGTTGTTTTACATCAACGTTTCGGAGCACACTTCGTGGTCTATCATCAAGATGAAGTAGAAAGAATAAGAAAAAAAAAAAAATTACCTTATCACTAATTGACCTTAATTATCGTTTAAATTGACTAAACTACCCCTACCATAATAGAAACTAATAAAAATATACCTGATACTATCATAATACTTCAAAACTGCAAACCATAGTCAATATCTAAACCCAAACCGCATGTCATGCTCCAAAACCCTTAACCATTGCTATAGAATTTCATAGTAACCCATAAACCCTTACTTTCCTCCTTTGCTCTGCCATATTGTCCTCTTTCTCTGCTTTCGTTCTCTACATTCGTTGTTAAACATCGTTACAGTCAAACACAGTAAACTGTGTGCGGATGTTTTAATTGCAAGTTGTTTTATTGTGCTGGGCCACACAAACAGTGTCTAGGACACCTTAATATTTTGTTTTTGAAGAATATTTTATAATATGATGTGGCATAGTAGATCAAACTATCAATTTAAGTATGCTTATTTACAAAGTATTATAAGGATGGTTCTCAACCAAACCTTTAGCAGAAAGATCTCAACCAAGTAGTCAGAGGATGAATCTCAGCCATAAATACACATTTGTACCACAAATCTTGAGAGCTAAAGGCCTATGATAAGAAGGTTTAGCCTAATGTTTTGGAGGGGTGGTGATGAGGAGTATGAGGTTGTCTAAGGAATCGATATGCAAGGATGTTTATTTGTTTATTATAATTTTATCATAGTTTTACACGGATCATAATACGGAAAATAATGGATGCAATCTGGTCGGAAATAAGTAATATTGTTCTTTTATGATGCAAATGAAATCTAAATGCTATTTTGTATATTGTAATTTGTTGTTATTATTAATATGATTGTTGACATTGTTCAATTCATGGCTAAATTTTTGAGTATATGCATGTGTACATGATAATACTTTAGTAAATGAATGGATACCTTGACATACCAAGGAAGAATCTTGTGCAAGTCTTAGTATGATTACATCAATTTACCTTAGAATTTAACCCTTTTATCTATTATCACATCTAATTGGGGTTCCTACATGGTTATTATGCCTTAGGTGAGCTCCGAGATCTTCTTAATCTAGATGATATGTCAATGAAGTGACTTTTCCTTGTTGGGTCATCATAGTCTACACATGACCCAAATATGACAAAGGAAATATCTCTCGAATACATGATAAAAAAAAAATGACAAACAATACAAGTAATAATTCAAAGTTAAACTTTTGAAATCATTGAAAATTGAACTATGAAATTAAAAATATGATGCAAAATAAATCAAATGCATATGAAAATAGATGAAATAACTAAAATCTATCATCCATGTCTTGATAACTATACTAAAAATTTACAAAAACATCTCTGACTATCCTTAAAACAATTAATTATATACTTAAATTTTCAATTTTAAAAATATCATAATAGTATACAATATTTTTTATAAGCCATAATTGAAAAAAGAAGACACTAATATTCTTATAACCTCGTGTCCCAATTTAGAAAAATGACTGATTAACTTAATTAACTTAATAATAACTAGAGAATAAAAGAAGAAACCAACCTCTAAAATAGGATGGAGATTTCATAAGGCCATTGGACATTGGTTAGATAACCTTTTATGTTCAATTAAACAAAGATAATTTATATTTTTAACTTTTACATCATGAGAACCACTATAAATATAAATACACATATTAAAATAAGTTCAATGAATAAATGTCATTATAATATATCTTTTTAAAATTATAAAAAATTATATATTAAAGTTATCAATTAAATGTACATTTAAAAATATTAACCATATAAAATCACATTTAAATTTTTTAATAAACTGAAAAACAACAAAAACACAACATAAAAAAGAAAACAAAAACTACTACACAAAACAACAAAAACACAATCCCACATTTAAAAGCAGCCATAATAAGAAGATTTTCAAAATCATCTAATTGGACATATTTTTACAATGAGGAAAACAAGTTCTAAAAGAGGTAAAACTTACCACATAGCTTTAGAATTCAAGGGGAAAAGACAACTTAAAA
Organism: Sequoia sempervirens; assembly: GCA_007258455.2. Lineage (NCBI taxonomy): Eukaryota > Viridiplantae > Streptophyta > Pinopsida > Cupressales > Cupressaceae > Sequoia > Sequoia sempervirens. The sequence continues at coordinate 27,507 of VDFB02298944.1, read as the reverse complement.
AATATTTGAAGAATTACTAGTGCACACAATGCCATGCTCCTTGCTCCTCATGGTTTACATGGGTTTTGAACCTCACATGCATTCAACTTTTTAAAATGAAGTGTCAACATCTCATGACGTGGCATGTTCCACACCATGGTTAGGTTTTAGATGGTTTTCCAATTTAATAGGTAGTATTGATTGAAAATTAAAAAAAATTAATGTTATGAGCATGTGATATATGGGGTAGCATTAGAATGTGGATGTAATATAATTTAGTCACATTTAAATAGACTTTAAGATGTTAAGATATGTCAAATATCTTTTTGAGGTTTTAAAATGATTTTTTTTTAGTATTTGTGTAGTTTGATTATAGTAGGACTCGTTTGAATTGAATTAAAGTTGTATAAATAATTGACTTTTGAATTAAAAATTAAAGTTTGTGAGGTATCTATTTTATCAAAGTTGTCTAGTGTCTTGGTTTCATCATTTTAAGATTTTGTGGGCCTTACATTTGGTAAATTTAATTGATCTTTGGTAGATATTATCTGGGGTAGCATTAGAATGTGGAGATAATATAAACTAGTCACATTTAAATAGACTTTAAGATGTTAAGATATGTTAAATGCTTTTTTGAGGTTTTAAAATGTTAATTTTTTGAATATTTGTGTAGTTTGATCATAGTAGGGTTTCAAATTGAATTAAAGTTGTACAAATAATTGACTTTTGAATTAAAAATTAAGGTTTGTGGGGTACCTATTTTATCAAAGTTGTCTAGTGTCTTGGTTTCATCATTTTAAGATTTTGTGGGCCTTACATTTGGTAAATTTAATTGATCTTTGGTGGACATTTTGTGAGTTATTTGACATTACAAGTAGACAAAAAATTTCTTGACTATGATAATAGTTTTCGTATTTGAAAAATGTCAAAAAGAAAAGAGAAGGGTTGTGACTTGATATGATTTTTTTTTTTGAAGAGGTAAAATTATGTGATAGAATAAGGACAAAAGTGAGGAAACTAAAGTAGATCATGGGATGAAAGAATTGAAATTATATAAACATTGAGAATAAAATAATACATGCATGAATTAATCAAAATAATAATGCAAATTAGAAAGGTAGGGGTATTGGAAGGATTTTTTTGAAAAGAAATGTAACAAAATAAAGGTGTAGAGAAATAAATTGTTTCACATAGATTATCTAGGTTAATTCAAAAATACAATTAATGAAACATAAATTAACTTAGATGAAAGAGTTGGGTGAATAACTATAATAAATATCCAAAAATTAAGCATAAGGGATATGTGTACTTATCTCTATAATTAACAATATAAAAGTATTGTTGTTGTCATGGTGAAACCATATGTCGCTATCTAAAAATAAAATGACCTCGATCAAATACATGTGTCAGTTTTTAAAGTTTTAGAATTTCATGGGGTTCAATCATAAGTGTTGGCGAAATTATTTACTAATGCATGAGATTGAATTATGTCACATGAGTATGATCTAACAAAATGTGTTTCAATAAACTTTCTTGCCTTCACCTTCTTGATAGATGAATATGTCACCTTTTATTTAGGGGCATGGCTATGGATATTGTTGACTTGATAGGTGGCTATGTTCTCCTGGATCAACCCTTTGGTGGATGAGATTAACAATAATGAGAAGTATCAAATACAACATTAACCATTATGTTGGAAACATATATATAAATGTGGTTATTTATCCCTAAAAAAATTAAAGTGTTTTTGCTAATTGTTCTTTTAGTCCAAGAATCCAACATATTATTCTTTATAAAATTAAGTGCATATTGAATGCCTAAATATCATGAAATAGAAATATTTTGCACAAAATCATGTCAAGTGTTAGAGTGCATCATATTTATATATATTTACTTTATTTTCCTAGGCTTACTATGAGCATATGATAAGGTTGCTCGGATGTCCTCTGACACATAGATGTACTTTGATTTGTTTGGAGGTGGGTGTTAAACATTTGGAATATTGAGAGGGGGGGTGAATCAGTATTCATTGAAATTCATTAACTTCATCAACTTTAAACATCCATTCAATGCACCATATTAAACTTGCAATAATGGAAAGGAATATAGAAAACATGAATCACATCAAATAACACAAGAACACTAGATTTTACATGGAAAACCCAAAAAGGGAAAAACCAGTAGCAAGTATGAAGGTGTTGTCATTGATGTCAACACGCTTGTGTTGACATTGGTGATAGTTGTGTAGTGGTTGATAAATATTGTTTCTTTGATTAGTTGCATTATGTTGTCATCAGTTAAGTTATTGGTATTAACCTTTGGTGTTGCTTTGATAAGCTTGTGGTTATGGTTGTAGTAGTGAGAAAGATGTCAAGGATATTGAGAAAATTGATAAAAAGAGGATACATGGTGTTGCAGAGGTGTTATGGTTTTGCTTCAAATTTATTTTGGGTTAAAGATATTTTTGTGTGGTTTGGATATGTTGGTTAAAGGTGTTCAAAGTTTCTATATCCAAAATCTGGGCTTCTGGATCATTGTGTAGAAAGATTTTTGTTCACCAGTGTGAACTAGATTCATAGTGTTGCTTACAGAGGTGTTTGGGAGAAATTTTTTTGCTCCACGTTTCTCTGCAGTTGTTGATCAAGTCTTTTGATTCTAAAGCTATGTTTATGGTGTTGATCTCTTGATTTTGTCAAGAGAATTTGTGGTTTTGTACTTTGTATGATGGATTTTAGAGTTGTAGTGTTTGGTAGTGTAGTCTAAGTGTACAAGTTGTGTACATTTTGAAGATGCGAGTTGTTACGAAAGAGTTTGATGGATTTCAAGATGTTAGAAGAATATTCTAGATCATGATGAAGCATGGTGTGTGGTTCATAAGTCGTCCTTGGATTTGCGGAAGTGTGTAATTCAAAGTTTAATGGTGTTTGCATGTGTAACGACCATCCTAGTGTTTATACTACATTCAAAGATGTTTAAGTATTAATGAAGGCATAACATGGCATGTAAGAGTTGATTTGGGTCTCAATTAAGTTTTGTATTGGTCCACTCTCATTCCTATCCACCACAAGAATGCTTAGTGCCAACCTATTTGGAATTTGTAAAGTGTAAGGTGTGTGTAGCCGACTTGAAGATGTTTTTCAAGTTGAGGATGGTATAAATGCAAGGTGAGTTGATGTGAGATAAAGTGTAGAATAGAGTTGAGTGTTGTGATGTGAAATTAAGTACAGAGTTGCAAAATGGATTGCGAGCTATAATGCAATAATGTTGAATGTAGTGAGCTGAGGTATCTTTATCTCTTGAATTCTATGAGTGTTGTTGGAAGCTATTATGTTGGATTCTTTGTTGCATTGAGTTTGTGTTCTCTATGTAACATTCTATCTTCTATCTTCTTTCTATTCTAAAAGTGAGCCTAGGTTGTGAGCCTTTCTGGATAGTGCACCCTATTTTGGAAATGAGCCTCTTTGTACCAATTTTGCAATTACCTATATTGTGAGATAATCCTCACTATGGTTTTTCCCTTCTAGGGTTTTCCACATAAATCTAGTGTTCTTGTGTGTATGGTATTTTTTATTTCACTTTCTATTATCTAATTTTCATGTTTAAACATTATAATAGTTTAAGGGTTTAACGAATGCATGTGGATCTGATTATTGTTGAGGGTTTTGATGTTTTAATTTGATAAAAATGATTCACCCTCCCTCTCATTTTTCTTTCTCATTCAACAATTGGCATCAAAGCAACGTTCCTTGGAGAAGAAATTAACTGCTTGAGGTAGATCTGGGATGGTGAGAAAGAAGGATATCCCTTTGTTTGATGGCACAGACTATGTAGTCTGGAAGGTTAATATGGAAGGCTATTTGGTTTACCTTGGATTTGATGTCACAAAGGTAGTGAAGGCTATATGTAACATACCTACAAATAGATCGAGCACAAGTGATGAGATCAATACCTATGAAACAATTGGTAAGGAAAGGTTTGTTCTTTTGAGTAGTCTTGCAAATTTTGAATTATTGAAAGTTATGGATCTAAAAATTGCTAAAGAAGTTTGGGATAAGCTAGAAAGTATTTATGAAGGAGATGATAAGGTTAAACAAACTAAGATGCATAATCTGAAGACAAATTGTGACCTTCTGAATGGGTGAAGATGAAATAGTTACAAGTTACATGTAGAGAGTTGATGAACTTGTTAGTGCATTGAGAGGTATTGATGCAAAAGTCAAAGAATATAAAGTGGTAAAGAGAATTCTCAAAACAATTTCTAATTCTTATGATGAAAATATTTTTGCTATTGAGGAAGTTTCAAATTTTAATACTTACACTAGAGATCAGTTGTATGGCACTCTAAAGTTACATTTTAAAATGAGAAAAAATGGTTTGAAAAAAGGTGCAAAAGTGGAGACTACTTTCAAGGCTAGAAAATCAAATTGAAGATTCAGATGGAGATGATCTTGGTGATGTGGAAGATAACTTTGTAAGAAGGATGAAAAAGGCATTGGTAAATACAAAGGAAAATTACCTTTCAAATGTTTCAGTTGTGAAAATATAGGTCACTATGCTTCAAGATGTCCAAATAGAGTTGTGAACAATAAGAACAAGGAAATCAAAGGAAAGATGATCAAGAAAAGCTATTATGTTAGAGAAGATGTTGGTATTTCTAACGATGAATCTGATTATGGAGATGTTGATGATAATGAATGTTTTTTCTTGGATTTAAAAGATAAATCTAGTTCTGTTAACTCTAAAATATTTATGGAGAAAAAGGTTAAAATTAGAGGTACTTTGGTATCTTCTTTTCATGTTAGACAAGATAAGAACCATTGGGTTATTGCTAGTGGTTGCTCAAATCATATGACCAGAGACAAGAGTAAGTTTGTTAAACTTGAAAAATATGATGGAGGACTTGTTAAATTTGGAGATAATTCATGTGCTAATATTTGTGGAATAGGTTCTATTAGTTTTGATGGCAAGCATAATATTTAAGATGTTTACTATGTTAAAGGTTTAAGGCATAACCTCTTGAGTTTTGGAAAAATGTGTAGAAAAGGGTAGAATCTTATGTTTCAAGATGATGGATGTGAGATCAAAAAAGGGTTTGAAACTGTGATTGCTACTAGAAAGAGGAAATATGAAAATATCTATTAGTGCAAGGGTGCTGATGGTCACTGTTTTATGACTTAGATTGATGATAGTTGGTTATGGAATAGGAGAATGTGTCACATCAATTTTGATAACTTGGTTAGAATCAGTTCATTTCAAGCAATGAGAGATCTATTGAGGATCACAAAGCCTATCAATGTTGATTGTAGAGATTGCCAATTTGGAAAATAAACTAGAAGTGGTTTCAAGGGAAAAGAACAATCTTCCACTAGATTGTTGGAATTGGTACATATAGAACTTTGTGGTCCTAAAAGAGTGAGAATCATTCAATGTGAGAAGTATTTCATGATTTTTATTGATGATTATTCTAGAATGACATGGGTTGCTTTTCTTAAAGAAAAATCTGAAGCCATAGATAGATTCAAAGAATTTAAAGTTATGGTCGAGAATGAAATGGATTTGAAGATTACATTTTTGAGGTTTGACTGGGGTGGAGAGTTCACCTCCAATGAATTTAAGATGTTTTGTGAGAATCATGGAATAAGAAGGCACTTTTCTACCCCTAGGACTCCTCAACAAAATGGAGTGGTTGAAAGGAAAAACATGAATTTTTCAAGAAGCTACAAGGACTATGATGAAAGAAGCTAATCTACCAGAAGTCTACTAGAGAGAAACAATTCATACTAATGTTTACATACATAACAAAGTTCAAGCAAGAGCTAACAACACAAAGACTCCCTATGAGTTGTGGTATGGAAGGATCCCTAATGTCAAGTACTTTAGAGTGTTTGGAAGAAAATTCTATATTAGAAGAGATGATGAAAACTTAAGAAAGTTTGATGAAAGATCTAATGATGGTATCTTCCTTGGATATTATACTAAAAGAAAATCTTATAGATGTTTTTTTTAGATTGTAGGAATTGGGTAGCACGACCCCCTATAAATTGCAGTGCACTTGGTAAAAATTTTAACGTGATCAGCGGCGCTAGTGCAACATGCCCTTCGATACCACAGGGGTGGGGAAGACTAGACCTCATGACCAACCTCCTGCAATAGGAAATATTTTGCCAACCGAGATAGGGCCCCAACCCCTAAAAGCTTATAGATGTTATAACAAAAGGCTAAGAAAGATTAAATTGAAAGTGCAAGTGTCAAGGTTGATGAAGATTTGAGGAATTCAGTAGTGATAGGTGGATATGAATCAGATGAACTTGCTTGCAGAGAAGAAGAAGAAAAATCTAAGGAAAAAGAAGCAAAAAATGAAGAGGAAGAAGCTTTGGAAAAGACCCCTAAGATCCATAAGTATGTGTAGAGAAATCATTCTAAAGCACAGATCATTAGAGATAAAAGAAAAGGTGTGTTGAAAAGAAGGAGAGTTGCTGAAGTAGAGGTAAATCTATGTTTACTTTATAAAGTTGAACCTAAAATTTAGTGAGTGAGGCATGCAAAGATGAACATTGGATGAAGGAAATGGAAGAAATTATGCAGATTAAGTAGAATCAGACTTCGGAACTTGTTCCTAGACCTGAAAATAAGAACATAATTGGTACTAAGTGGGTATTTAGAAACAAGTTGAATGAGAAAGTCCAAAAGTGGTAAGAAATAAGGCAAGGCTTGCGTGTAATGGCTATGCACAAGTTGAAGGAATAGAATTTGAGGAGATATTTTCTCCAGTGGATAAAATGAAAGTGATCAAGATGTTTTTTGCTTTTGCAACACATAAGGACTTTAAATTTTATCAGATGGATGTGAAGTCCGCTTTCTTGAATGGAGAGTTGGAAGAATAAGTTTACATGGAACAAACAAAAGGACTTTATTTGTTAGATAAACCTAATATGGTCTTCAGGTTGAAGAAAGAATTGTATGGATTGAAGTAAGCTCCTAGAGCTTGGTATGCAAGGTTGGACAAATATTTGATACAACAAGGATTCAATAAAGGAACCACTGATAGTAATCTTTACTTTAAGGTTGAGAACGATCAAATCTTGATAGTGGTTATGTATGTTTATGGCATGATTTTTGGAAGAAATGAAGTTGTGTATGAAGTTTGTAGAAGAGATGCAAAAATAATTTGAGATGTTTATGTTTGGGGAGATGAATTTATTCCTTGGTCTACAAATTAATCAAATAGATAAATGAATACTCATTTCACAATCAAAGTATGTTAAAGAGATGTTGAAGAAGTTTGGAATGGAAGACTCCAAATCGGTATATACTCCTATGGTTACTAGTTGAAAATTGAGTAAGGATGATGAATCCCATAAGGATGATAAAAAAAAGTATAGATCTAAGATTGGTGGACTGCTATACCTAACTGCTACTAGATCATATATCATGCATGTAGTTTTTCTTGTAGGTAGATTTCAAGAAGATCCTAAAGAGTCACATGTTGCAGTAGTAAAGAGGATATTCAAATATTTGAAGGGCACTTCGGATTATGGCTTGTGGTATCCTAAGGATTTGATTTCACATTAAGTGCTTACACAGATGTAGATTGGGCTAGTTGTGTGGATGATAGGAAAAGTACAAGTGGTGGTGCATTCTTTCTTGGATGTAGATTGGTATAATGGCTAAGTAAGAAAAATGATTATGTTTCTTTATCTACTACAGAGGTTGAGTATATTGTAGCAACATCTTTCTGCACACAAGTGTTGTGGATGAGGAAAACATCGAAAGATATTAGAGTGTGATAAAAGTGTGATGAGCCATTCAATTAGATATCACTTTCTAAGAGAGAAGGTTGTGGAAAATGAAGTGAAGATTGAATATGTACCTACAAAGGATCAAATTGCTAATATATTTACTAAGGCTCTTCCTAAGGATAATTTTGAGTATCTTCAGGAGAAGTTGGGTTTATTGCCTCTCCTTCTTTAAATTAGATGCATATAGAGATGCATCAATCCAGTGGATCTATGGATTCATTCTTTGTCTAGACTGATGTTGGTGGCTACCTCTCAAGGGGACTAGGTAGTGACATTGTTGTGGCGAGTGGTTGCTGATTTGGTTGGTGTATACTTCTAAGGGGGAGTATTCAAAGTAGTAATAAGTATCTTGGTTTAATGTCAAAGGGAGAGAATAATGCTAAATATTTTATCATTTTCCATTGATTTTGAAGGGGGAGAAAGAGGGTCATGTGAAAAAATCTATTTATACAAAGGGAAAGAGAGATGTCATGTGAAAAAGAAAAAATTGAAAGGGGGAGAGATAGAGAGAATCTTGTAAGGAATTTTGTGTATGTTGTCTTTGATGGTTTTTCATGTATTGTGTTGCCATCAATGATAAAGGGGGATATTTTTCAAGTATGAAGGTGTTGTCATTGATGTGAACAATCTTATGTTATCATTGGTGATAGTTGTGCAGTGGTTGAGAAAGATTGTTGCTTTGATTAGTTGCATTAAGTTTTCATCAGTTAAGTTACTGGTATTAAGCTTTGGTGTTGCTTTGATAAGCTTCTATTTATGGTTGTGGTAGTGATAAAGATGTTGAGGATATTGAGAAAATTGATAAAAAGAGGATATAGGGTGTTGTAGAGGTGTTCTAGTTTGCAGAGGTGTCTTGGTTTTGCTTCCCATTTCTTCTGGGTTGAAGATCTACTTGTGTGGTTTGGATATGTTGTTTAGAGGTGTTCACAATTTCTATATCCAAAATTTAGGCTTCTAAATCATTGTGCAAAAAGAGATTTGTTCACTAGTGTGTGAATAGGGTTTGTAGTATTGCTTACAGAGGTGTCTGGGAGAAATGTTTTTGCTCCACATTTCTCCACAGTTTTTCATCAAGCCTTGTGATTTTAAAGGTATTTTTATGGTGTTGATCTCTTGTATGTGTCAAGAGGCTTCATGGTTTTGTACTTTGGAAGATAAATTTTAGAGTTGTAATGTTTGACAGTGTAGTCTTAGTGTACAAGTTGTGTACATTCTAGAGTTACAAGTTGTTGTGAAGGATTTTGATGGATTTCAGGATGTTAGAGGAATATTCTAGATCGTGATGAAGTGTGGTGTGTGGTTTGCAAGTCCTTGGATTTGAGGAAGTGTTTAATTCAAAGTTTAATGGTGTTTGAATGAGTAATGACTAACGTGGTGTTTACACTACATTCAAAGATGTTTAAGTATTAATGAAGGCATAACATGGCATGCAATATTTTATTTGGGTCCCAATTAAGTTTTTAATTGGTCCACTTTCATTCTTATCCACCGTAGGAATGCTTAGTGCCAACCTATTTTGAATTTGTAAAGTGTAAGGTGTGTGTAGCCGACTTGAAGATGATTTTCAAGTTAAGGATGCTATAAATGCAAGGTGATTTGATGTGATATGAAGTGTGGAATAGAGTTGAGTGTTGTGATGTGAAATGAAGTACAAAGTAACAAAATGTAGTATGAGCTAGATAATGAAAGATTGTTGAATGTAGTGAGGTAAGGTATCTTGATCTCTTGAAGGATACGAGTGTTGTTGGAAGCTATTGTGGTGGATTCTCTGTTGCATTGATATTATGTTCTCTATGTAACATTCTATATTCTTTCTTATTTCTATTCTGACAGTGAGCTTGGGCTATGAGACTTTCTGGACAATGCATCCTATTTTGGCAGTGAGCCTCTTTGTACCATTTTTTCAATTACCTATATTGTGAGCTAATCCTCACCATGGTTTTTCCCTTCTAGGGTTTTCCATGTAAAATTTTTCTTCTCGTGTGTAGGTGTTGGTTATTTCAGCTTTTGTTATCTACTTTTCATGTTTAAACATTATAACAAATTAAGTGTTTAATGAATGCATGTGGATCTGATTACTATTGAGGATTTTGATGTTCTAATTTGATACAACTGATTCATCCCCCTCTCAATTATCTTTCTCATTCAACAAAACCATGGTGAGGATTATCTCACAATATATTATAATCGATTATAAGATTACAAAATGGATCAATTCCAAGTGGAATCACTAGATCCGAAGGACTCATTTTCCAAAGAATAGAAGAAATGGATCACCGCTAGGATAGAAAATAAGGTGGCTCATTTCTAGAGATTGAACTGATTACAATGCATCTATAATATGCTGAAGATAGTTCCAATTAGGCTCAAAAAATTAACTTAACAAACTTCATACTTCACCACTTATCAATCTCTTCACACTCTTCTCTACTCCAAATCTCTGACACACTTAATTATCTTGCATCTCTCATATCACACAAGGAATTAACCTTGTATATATACCACATCGAACAAAAACATAATTTAGGTTAGCCTAATTGATGTAACGTGCAACACCACAACCTATCGGTACAAAACACTAACACACACAAACCAAAACATATACATAATAAAAGATATGTTGGAATGACCCATAATAACTCCCATAATTTTTCTTCATGCTTTATCCAACTTTGCATGAACCTAAAATACTTAGGTCGGCCACACATAGCAAAACTAGTGAAGTAAAACTGAATGAACCAACTGTTCATCCGCACCTTGACACATTGACCACCAAAACACTTACCACTTGGAATGTACACACCTCTGACACCTATAAACACTTCCAAAAATCTACACAACAAAATGTTCATCTATGGTGGAATGCAGAGCATTCCAACATACACTTTGCACCATTGGCACTACCATTATAGAGCTTGATACCTTTTCAACATTATCTTCGATTGTGGAAGACACCAATTCATGAAACTTTGGATTTAGACTCTTCCAACATGCACCAAAATTACCTAAAAACCACATAACTGAATTCTTCATAGTAGAGTAATGTGGACCACAAAATTGGTTCATTGAACACTGAAACTGTACAATAGAACTTGGGTAATTATTCAACATTTGGTCTACTCTAGATCAACACATTTGCAATTATGCAATAGGATGACATCATTGACAACACGATACTCAATCATGCTCATCAATCTTCAACTATGTATCAATGTTGACATCAATGACAATATCATATTAACATCATATGCCATACATCCATCAATCTTCTCAATGAAAAAAACTTCCAATAATGGGGGTGCCACACCTTGCAATAAAAATTCCATAGATAATTCCAAGGTTACTTGGGCATGATCCACCCTCTCCTTTGCTTTTGTTGGAGGCAAGGGAAACACCCCTTATCATGGCCTTTGTATAGATAGGGTAAGGCCCACCATAAATCTTTTCTCATGTCCTTTTATGTGGAAATGGATGCCTTGGGCCTTTCCTAGCCCTCTCATTTTTATTCATATTAAAAAAATTATTTATAATTTAACAAATTTAAATTCTCCTTTTTTATGTTATTCATCCCTTCCTAAATACTTGTGCATTTTTCTTTACTTAAGCCCTTTTAATTTTTGATACATATTTTTTATTAAAATGAAAAATAATCAATTTTTAATAGATCTCAATTTTTGAATATAAATTTCACTATTTTTAATTTGTTAATTCAACCCCTTAATATGTACAAGGGAAAGTACATGGAAACGATGTACAAAAAGGGGCCAAATAAGTAATTTTTCTTAATATGTGCTGACATTATTTTTAAAACCACAAAACGTGCTCATGTTATGTGGTTCTAAAAGTATAATTACATTTCTAGTTTACAAAACATGCTCACATTATGGTGAGCACAAAATGCAAGAATAATTTTGGATCACCAAAATGTGTTTGCATTTTGTGCTCACCATAACATGAGTGCATTTTGTAAAGATAAAAGAAAAAACTAGTTCTTCACTTTTACAACTCGTGGCCTTGACCCATAGAAAAGATTGTTCTCTTTTTCTTCTCCAAAATGCAATTAGGCTTTGCAAATTTGATAAGGATTTTGACAATTCCACACCATAGAAGAATCAAATTTTAGTGTTTTGGAACCAAATTATGTTTGTATTTGAAAAAATATATTATTTTTGATGAATTTCTTATTTTTTAAAATTCTTTATATTAGATCATATAAACCCTAACTTGAAACCAGATTTGGATGAACAAATGTCGAAGACAACCCTTCAACACCCAAATATCCTCCAATAACTCTGGCAAGTTGTAGACAAAGCCAAGAGGATAATTTGTTAGGGCATTTGGAACAAAATAAACATCAAATTATATGATTATCTTCAAAATTGAACTCTTCAATATCAAACCCCTACCATTATCACTTTCTTCATCATTGGAAGCAATGATGAACAATGTTGACTAAATGAAAAGTAAAATAAATGAATGGAAAAGCTATAAAGATTCATGACATCAATTTTAAGTGAAAAAAATATCCTAAATTGAAGTGAAAAAATACATCATAAAGAACAAATTTGTACTCTTTTTACTGTTCTTAGAACCAATGAACCCCTTGTTATGAATTTGAAGATATTTCTAATATAAATTGATGCAATTATCATGAAATTAAAAAAAATGAGATAGATGGTGGATGGTCTTTGACCAACCTCCATGTAATAACCATGAGGTGCCACTATATTTTCTATAAAAAAATTACTTTGAGTGTTTTCTTTATGAAATTCTTAATTATTTTAAGATGAGGGATTTAAAGGTAGAGGTGGAGGATCTATCCAAAATAAATTAGGATATATTCATGTAGCAAATAATCAACAAAGACTACTAGCACAAAAATATATTCATCATGTGATGGTTGCACGCATTAGTCATCGAGGATACTATGGAGGTACAAACTCTCCATATGATTGCTAGCCTCATGAACACACTTATAGAGCATGCAACATAGATATCCCAGTCTTGTTTTTTGTTAGATGATCAAGCATCACTACCATCCATTTCTAGTGATCCTAGCAATCACTTATGCTTAAATTATTATAATCTATACTTTGGAAGAGATAGTGATCTAGATTATGCAAAGGGTGCCACCTCCCACGAGTGTAGATGTTTTGGGGGAACAAAGGGTGATCTAGTAGTATGAGGTGGTCCATCAGATAATATGGTGATGATGATGAGCTACTAAATATTCTTTTCCTGATCACATACTGGTATTTTCTTATGAACTTACAATATTTTATATTTTATACTTAAAATTCTTAAATGTTAATTGACTTTTAATTATAGAATTAAATTAAAATTATGCATATATTATACATTTTAGGGTTTAATACCATAGGGTGGTATGACATTGACCATACCACCACCAAGTTGTATATTTGCATCTATTTCAAAGGCAAAATTCTAATATATCAAATAAATTAGTATTTTATATTCAAAATAATGTTGAATAATTGAAAATATTTTATTTTTTATTGAATTGGCGGGAATTACATCATCATCTAGCATGCATCTTCATAGGGACTATTGTGACATTGGATTTACTAAGGTACACTATAACACATTTAAAATTTTATTTTTGTAAAATTTAAATTTATTGTTTATGTGTATTTGAGTTTACAGAGGTAAAATTATAATATATCACAATAAATTATTAATTTACATTCAAAATAATGTTGAATATTTTGAAATTATTATTTTTATTGAATTGGTGGGCATTGCATCACCATCTAGCAATGCATGTTTATAAGAAATTTTGTGACATTGGATTTACTAAGGTACACTATAACACATGTAGAATTTTATTTTTACAAAATTTAAACTTATTGTTTATGTGTAGATGATTTTTTTATTTTAATCTATTATTATTTTTTAGTTGATGATTTTACTTGTCTCACCTCTTGGGTATATGAGAAAATTTGGATTTTGATGCTATTACTACAATTTCATCTTCAACATCCCTAACATAGGTATGAGTATGAACATATATTTAATAATGATTATTTTATATCAAATGATATCAATAATTATTTAAACTAATTGATAAATATGTCTTTGTTATGCTATAGATGATGTAAACACTCCTATACAAGGATAGACTTCTCTTAATGATGCCGAGTATCATAGGAAAGACTTGAAGGACACATAATCTACTGAGAGGGGGGTGAATCAGTAGATCTACTTAATTCAAAATTATCAACTTCAACACTACTTACTGAATTATGCAACTTAGAACTTTTGTTATAGTTATCAGAATGTATGATTCACAACAAACCCCACATAAGCTATTAAAACATGAAAGCACAAAGCACACACGTGAACACTGGATATATATGGAAACCCAAGCTGAGAAAAACCATGGTGAGAATAATTGCTTGGTCCTACTGCCCAAATCCAACCTCACAAAGTAGAAAATATACAAGTGAATTTACACACTAAAGTAGGCACCAACCTATCAAAGATACCAATCCTGTAAAGTATTTGTAGGCACCAACCTACCGGAGACACCAATCCCCAAATGAAGCAATACAATAGGTAGAACACTAGTCCTACTAGAATACAATGAAAAATATTGTAGATCTTCAATGTAACTCAAAGTGTGTCAGAGCTACAACTAGCACTCTTCTGCATCAAGCATATGATCTTTTGATACTAGTGCACTCTCTTTCCTTCACACTTTCTTCTTCAATGACCAACTCTTCTTCCCACAAGTGTAATTCTAATTCATGTTTTCACTTCTAGATACACTCACATATTACAATGCATATGAATATTTGAAATATATACATGACATGACATGACATTAACCCTCTTTCATGTCAACTAGGGATCCACAAAGAGCCATGGCGATATAAGGTGGACCTAAATTCAAATTTCTTGCCACAAAAAAAACATGATGTCATGAGTTACCACATGAACCTTAACTAGGTCCTATCCTAACACCACACACAAGAAATGGATTCTACATGCTTCTAGAAATTACCGTACATGCCTTGAACTTCACTCGATTGATGAACAAGAACAAAGAGCCTTTTTATCACTTCAAACTTCTTGAATATTGAACATATCCTTCAAAAACTTAGAAAATTGATAGAACTAGTGTAGGCATACTCTCCTTCCAACCTAGAAGATTAATCTTTACTGGTAAAGGTTATTCTTTAATTGTAATTTTATTAACTTGTAGGAATATTCCAAAGGAATCCCTACAAGTCTTTTTTTCTTTTGTCATCTCACACATGTGTGAGGATGGTTTATTTTTTTTAATTCTTTTATTAAGGAATATTTGTAGCCAACTACTTAAGAGGTGACACTTTGCACACACATAGATGAATGGTGGCATTCATCGAGTTGGGAGTTACATTCTAACTCCTCCTTCTCACCTCTACTTATTGAGGTGCCTCTCCTCTCATTCTTCAAGATTCAAGCAAGCAAGCTAAGGCTGAAGCTCTCTCTCTTTGTATTATTCTTTAGGCATTTTGCATCCATTCATAATATTGGGGTTTTTTCTTGTTTTTTCCCCTTAACAAATTCTTGTGTCTCTCTTGCTTTGGTGGTGCTTGGTTTAGATACTTCAATTTATTTGGTAATCTCTTTCCTTCCAAAAATTGCTCTTTTATTAGTACTTTCCATTGCTCTTTTTATTTCCTTCCAAACCATAGAGAAAAATACATTTTTGAAAGAAATTTTGACCATAATTTTATTGCTAGAGAAATATCTCTACCCAAAAGATATCTTTGTGTAGAATTTCAGACCACCATAGTCATACTGACTGCATAGCCTACATGGTATAATAATGATACAATACACACCAATTCTTGGAAATATAGCCTCACCCAATAAAACTTGATGTAGGATATAATTGATGAGATAAATTCTTCACGATTAATACCTTTTGATGCACAACATGCTAACAACACTTTAAGTCAATGGGAATATAATGATAATTCAAGTATGATAATTCTAGTACTCCTACAATCTTTTTCATCTTTGACAACCTTAACAATAATGACATTTTTAATAGCCTTGAAACCCTTTGAAAACATTCTCCTTCATCAATAATACACCTTTGACATCAATGGAAACCCATGTTCAACAATCTCCCCCTTTTTCATTTATGGAAAACAAAAAAATGTTGACAACACATGAAGATGTTTGCTCCCCCTTGGAATAATTTCTTCTCTATAGCATTTTGAGTTCACTCTCTCCCCCTTTGGTAGATGTAGAATTTTGAGATCAATATTCTTTATGAGAAATTCAACATTTTAAGTTCACTCTCCCCCCCTTTGGCATCAATGGTGAAGGATCAACAATTCACTCTCTCCCCCTTTCTCTGAATTACTTTTTTGCTACACACTTAATAGTAGAGTACATCGGGTAATGAATAGTCAGCTTGTGGCTATCTTAACTCCTAATTAAGTCATATTATCATTATTTTATTTTTATTTAGTTTTTTAGGTCATCCTAGAGATTATATAGGGTTATCTAAGTTGGCCTAGGTGGTATCGTAGGCATAAATAGGTATATATAGGAGGTTGTGAGTCTTATTTCTTCATCATATTGTGAATTGTGTTCTCATTGGAGATATTTGGAGGTTTTCCCCTTTGAAGTGGCTGTTATTCTTAGTTATTATTCTATATTTACAACATATTTTATATCATATTCTTCTATTGTGCAAGTTATTTTATTACAAGTGGTAATAGTGCATGATCTCGACATCGTGATAGTAAGGCATTTTTGTCAATTTTGGAGGTTATTTTGGAAGGTGCATATCTTTCAAAATTTGGTGAATTTTTATTTTATTTTTAAAGGGTTTTTGAATACCATAATAGAGAAGTCACAGTATAGATTTTAGAGAAATTGTAGTAGATTTAAGTGAATTATTACATAATTAGGGTTTCTACACAATTTATTTAGAAAATGAATATCTCATACATCCTACAAAATTGGAGCCTAATTTTTATTAGGTTTTTGAAGAAATCATAGAGGAGTATACAATCCAAAATTTGGAGAAATTGAAGTAGAAATAAGCGATTTATTACAAAATTTGGGTTTCCAACAAATTCACTCTCAAGACTGCAAATTTGCTAATTTCTTGGATTTTTTTCTAGGTAAGTGATATCTTGAACCTAGTAAGTTATAGTAAAAGTTTTAGAGAATTTAAGTTTCATTTGTGTGATTTATTGTAAAATTATTTTTTACCATCATGACGGGGCCTACAACAAGAGGCAAAAAGAATGCTACCACACCAGGGAAATCTTCAAAGAATGAAGGAGTAGAAAATGAGGATTTTAACCCTAAGGATGAAATAAACAAAGTCAAGGGTGATATTTCATCATTTGAGAAGAAGATTAAATGGAAGATAATGCTTTTGTTGGACATGAATTCCTTGGACTTGACTCGGGTTTCAAGAAGGATACTTCATTTAATGATCATATGCCAAGGAAATTCATACCAAAGTTGGATATGAGAAAGTTTTATGTCAAGGATCCAACCAATTGGCTATGCCAAATGGATCAGTTCTTTGATATTCATCATGTTCCTAGTCAAAAAAAGGTGGCTATGGCATCATTATACCTAGAACCAGATCAATTTATTTGGTATTGTTGGTTATGTGACGAGAAGAGAAAAAAGGGTTGTGTGGTCACATGGTCAATTTTTCAAGAGGAACTTGCTACTCATTATAGAGATAAATTTATGGATAGCTACTTCTGCCAACTCTCCCAATTAAAGAAAACATGCATGGTCAAGGATTATATTCAACAATTTCAAATCCTTTCTCTAAGAGTAGAGAATGCGGCAGAAGAAAACATGATAGGACTATTTCTAGGTGGTTTAAAGGATCATATAAAATATGAGGTACGATTGTTGCAACTACAATCCTTATTGCAAGTAGTAGTAATGGAAAGACAAGCAGAGGAGAAGTTTCTAGCTACTAATAGACAAGGGCATCTAAATTTCAATGAAAGGAGATCTCCTACACATTCACTACCACAACCTTCTAGGTTGAATCCACAACAAATTGAGGAGAAAAGAGAAAAAGGGTTGTGTTTCAATTGTGACAACAAATATAGTCAAGGGCATAGATGTAGTGAAAAAAAAATATTTTATATTGAAGGACCAAGTGAGGAAGAAGAGGAGGAGCCAATATTAGAGGGTGACATGGATCTAGATGATGAATCACATGACTCCCAACCAATCATTTCTTGTCATGCACTCACGGGGTTTAGTGCCCCTCAAACTCTCAAGGTAGCTAGATTCTTAAAGAAGCATAAAGTAACTGTGTTGATTGACTCGGGTAGTACTCACAATTTCATCAACAAAAAGTTGGCTACTTGTCTAATTTTTTTATACATTTAGCTCCAAAATTTCAGGTCTTTATTGTAGATGGTGGCACCGTTAGTTGTTCTGGAAAGTGTCATAGCATTAAATTATCCATGGGAGATTATCACCTTGATAGCCCAATGTATTCTATCTCCATAGGTGAAGTAGATATTGTTTTGGGAGTGCAATGGCTTACTACCTTGGGAACAATTGAGATGAACTTCCAAGAATTGTTTATGAGGTTCCAATAAAAAAGAAAGACAATAGAGCTAAGAGGGTTGAAGGAAAAGTCTCCACAAATAGTTATCTCTCATCAAATGCAAAAGTTGCTCAAGAAAGAAGTTGATGGATTTGTGGCCTAGTTATGTTCATTAGAAGTCTCTCAATCTAATGCTCCCACCCATCCAAATTTACAAGCAATAATTGAGCATCACTTAGTGGTTTTTGGAGATATGACTAAAGGGATTTCTCCTAAGAGGGATCATGATCATGCCATACAACTAGTTCCAAGGAGCCAACTCCCCAACATCAGGCCTTACCGATATCCACATATACAAAAAAGTGAGATAGAAAATATTGGTGAGGAGATGTTAGAGGCATGAATCATCAAACATAGTTAAAGTGCTTACTCCTAACCAATGGTGATGGTTGGGAAGAAGGATGGTACTTGGTGTATGTGTCCAAACTATAGAGTGATCAACATGTACACCATCAAAGATAAGTTTCCTATTCCAGGCATTGATTATTTGCTAGATGAATTGAATGGAGCTATGCATTTTACAAAGTTATATGTTAGATCCAGTTATCACCAAATTCGAATCAAGGAAGAAGATATTTGTGACAAAACTTAGGACTCATGAGGGTCATTATGAGTTTTTGGTGATTCCATTTGGTCTTACTAATGCTCCAACTACTTTTCAAATTTTGATGAATTCCATATTTAAAAAGTTCTTGAGGAAGTTTGTATTAGTGTTTTTTGATGATATATTGATTTATAGCAAGACATGGGAAGAACACTTGCAACATGTAGATCAAGTACTACAAATCCTAAAAGAGCATCTACTCTATGCTAAGCCATTCAAGTGTGCTTTTGGTATTAAGGAGGTGGAGTACTTGGGACACATAGTTTCAAATGGAGTAAAGGTGGATCCTAACAAAATTAAGGCTATCATGGAATGGCCTATTCCCAAAACCATTAATAAATAGAGGGGTTTCTTGGGATTGATTGGATACTATCACAGATTTGTGAAGAATTATGGTTGTACACAACAATATATTTGTGACAAAATTTAGGAATCATGAGGGTCATATTTAGGAAGAAGATATTTGTGACAACATTTAGGACTCATGAGGGTCATTATGATTTTTTGGTGGTGCCATTTGGTCTTAATAATGCTCCATCTACTTTTCAAAGTTTGATGAATTTCATCTTTAAAAATATTTTGAGGAAGTTTTTATTAGTGTTTTTTGATGATATATTGATTTATAGCAAGACATGGGAAGAACACTTGCAACATGTAGATCAAGTACTACAAGTTCTCGAAGATAATCAACTCTATGCTAAGCCATCCAAGTGTGCTTTTGGTCTTAAGAAGGTGGAGTACTTGGGACACATAGTTTCACATGAAGGAGTAAAGGTGGATTCTAACAAAATTAAGGCTATCATGGAATGGCCTATTCCCAAAACCATTAAGAAATTGAGGGGTTTCTTGGGATTGAATAGATACTATCACAAATTTTTGAAGAATTATGGTTGTATAATAGAGCCCCTCACAACTTTATTGAAGAAGGATTCTTTTCATTGGAATGAATATGCTAATTCAGAATTTGGAGTGTTAAAGGAGGCTATGTGCACAACTATAGTACTTGCCACTCCTTATTTCACAAAGGATTTTACTGTGGAATGTGATGCTTTTGGAAATGGTATAGGTGCAGTTCTCATGCAAGAGGTTCAACCCATTTCTTTTGAGAGTCATCAATTAAAGGGGAAGAATCAACTCAAACCTATTTATGAGAAGGAAATGCTAGCTATTATTCATGTAGTAAAACAATGGAGGCCTTATCTAATGGGTAGACACTTCAATGTTAAGACAGATCATGATAGCCTAAAATATTTTTTGGAACAAAGATTGTCTTTAGAAGAACAACAAAAATGGGTTACTAAGATGTTGGGATATGATTTTGAGATTGTATATAAGAAAGGGAAGTAAAATGTTGTGGAAAATACACTATCAAGGAAGGATGAGAAGGATGAATCTTTGTTGTGTGCCATTTCAATATTACAATAAGATTGGGTAGAAGAAGCAAAATATGAGTGGAAAAATGATGTGGCTACTAGTAATCTCATTCAACAATTATAGTGTGACCCTAGTAGTTTGGAGAATTTTTTTTGGAAGGGAGATAATTTGTGGTATAAAGAGCGATTGTATCTTTGCAAGAATTCCTCTCTCAAACAAAATATTCTCACAGAACTACATGAGTCTATAGTGGGTGTTCATTTAGGATTTTTGAAGACATATCATCAGGTCAAGAAATAATTTTTTTGGGAAGGGATAAAAGGGGATGTTCAAAAATTTGTGGCAAAATGTTTGGTTTGTCAATGAAATAAAGGGAAGACAATTAAGAAACCTAGTCTCTTGAAACCCTTAGTTATTCCTAGCTAGGGTTGGGAAGAGGTCTCCATGGACTTCATCACAGGGCTTCCAAGATCTAATGGTAAGAATGTCATCATGGCAGTGGTGAATTGCCTAACTAAATATGCACATTTTTTTGCATTATCACATCCTTTTACAACAAGTATAGTGGAAAAAGAATTTTTGGAGAATATTCAAAAGCTACATGGTATACCTAAGGTTATTGTTAGTGATCATGATCCCATCTTTACTAGTAAATTTTGGATAGATTTATTCAAGTGTTTGGGTACTAAATTGGCTCATAATACCATCCATGATCTGATGGGAAAACAGAGGTGGTTAATAAATTTTTGGAAGGATATCTACATTGTTCACTTCAAATAAACAATATCAATGGTAGATTGGCTACCACTAGGAGAATGGTGGTATAACACTTCCTTCCATAGTTCATAAAAAATGTCTCCATTTATGGCATTGTATGGATATCATCCTCCTTCCATCACATCATCATTGAAGGTGTCACCAAGAGTTCATGTGGTGGAGGACCACATGATTCATCAACGATAAGTACTTTCAGGACTTAAAGAGAATCTATCCATGGCACAAAACTAAATGAAGTAGCAGGTAGACCAACACCATAGTGAAAGAAGTTTTGAGGTTGGGGTTTGGGTTTTCTTGAGATTGTATCCTTATAAGAAATTTTCATTGAAGCAACAGTTGAAGAATAACAAGTTGTCTCCAAAATATTATGGCCCATATCAAATCATGTAGAAGATAGGTAGTGTTGCCTACAAGTTGGAATTACCATGAACAATAAAGATACATCTAGTTTTTCATTTTTCTTGTTTGAAGAAGGTAATTGGGAATAATATCCCTACTTAGATAATATTACCAGAGCTTGATGAAGAAGGAAGAATAATATTGGAACTAGAATTTATTCTTCAGAGATGCACAAGGAAGCTAAGGACCATAACACTCACTCAGTATCTCATCCAATGGAAGAATTTACCAATTGAAGATGCCACATGGGAGGATGAGGAGTTCATTCAAAAGTATCCAAAATTTCCTAGCATTGAGAACAATGCTTATATGAATAGGGGGGCATGCTATGACCTTAATATTAGATTAAATTGGGTTATGAATAGTTGGCTTGTGGCTATATTAATTCCTAATTAAGTCATATTATCATTATTGTATTGTTATTTAGTTTTTTAGGTCGGCCTAGAGCTTATATAGGGTTATCTAAGTCAGCCTAGGTGGTATCCTAGGAATAAATAGGTATATATAGGAGGATATGTCTTATTTCTTCAGATCATATTATGAATTGTGTTCTCATTGGAGATATTTATAGGTTTTCCCCTTGAAGTGGCTTGTTATTCTTAGTTATTATTCAATTTTTACAGCATATTTTCTATCATATTCTTCTATTGTGCAAGTTATTTCATTACATATTTTCTCCTCATCTCTTCAATTCTAGTACCCTACACAATACAAAAACTTGTTTCCTAGAGGGACTCCCCCTAAGTCCATACAACATCGCCTTTGAGAATTTACCACAAGACCACCTAGCCTTCTTGCGGTAGGGAGACTGAACTCCCCCTCAACCTGTGCTTACTCTTGATTCAAGAGGAGGGAGAAATAACTCCCAAATTTTTCTTGAGAAACTCAAATGTCTCCTTAGGAAGTATATTTATGAATAAATTTGCTACTTGCTCCTTTATCTCAACATAGTCCAACTTTACCTCCTCTGCAACCTTCTCCCTCAGAAAATGATACTTGATTGCAATGTGTTTTGTCCTTGAATGCATGACTCAATTATTTGAGATGTTTATGAAACTAGTGTTATCACAAAGAATAGAGATATTCATCAAATTCAATCTTCATTTCCTTAAAATTATTCTTCATACAAAGCACCTGAGTGCAGCACGATGCTACAACAATATATTCTTCTTCTACTATAGATAAAAAAAATTGATTCCTATTTATTGTTTAACCAGGACACCAAACTATTACCAGGAAATAATTCTCCTCCAATTGTGCTCTTGCTCTTTCACTAATCAATGCATCCAACCCAATTTGTATATGTGTATGCATTTAAAGTGAAATTTTCACTCTTTAGATACCATAATCTAAAGTCTATTGCAGCCTTCAAATACTTGAATATCCTCTTCACTGCTTTAACATGAATTTCTTTAGGTGCTACCTAAAATATAGCAACCATTCCAACTGCTTGCATTATATCCAATCTAGATGCTATCACATACAACAAACTGCCAATCTTGGATCATAACAAAGTTTGATCTATAAGAGAAGATTCATCATATTTACTTAACTTACATCTTGTAACCATAGGTGTTACACCCAGTTTAAAATCTTCTATCCTAAATTTACTTAGCATCTCCTTTATGTACTTGTATTGAGAAATGAAAATACCTTTATCTAATTTGGAATTTTTAGCCTAAGAAAGAAAGGTAATTCTCTTAGCATAAACATTTCAAATTCATTTTGCATTTCCTTCTGAAACTTCTTACATGTGTCATCATTTTTACCACCAAAAGTGATATCTCCCACATAGACCACATCTATCAACAATTAATATCTTTCTATCTTTATGTATACATTACTATTTGCACATCCTTTTCAAAACCCTTATTGCTGCAAGTATCCATCCAACTTGAATATCAAGCTTTGGGAGCTTGCTTGAGTCCACACAAAGCCTTCTTTAATCTACAAACATAATCTAGATTATTAGAACATTGAAACCATTTTGGTTGTCAATGTAACCTCTTCTTCTAGCTCTCCATTTAAGAATGTTGACTTCACATCCATTTGATATATATTGAAGTTCTTGAAAGCTGAGAGATCTAAAAAACATATCGATTGCTTCTAGTCTTGCTACCAAAGCAAATGTCTCTTCAAAATCTATGCCTTCAACTTGAACATACCCTTTACACACAAGTCTTTCCTTATTCTGGATCACTTCACCTTCTTCATTTAGCTTGTTTTTCAAAACCCACTTAGTTCCAATCATATTCTTTCCTTTAGTTCTTCAGACAAGTTCCTAAGTTTCATTCTTCATGATCTGATTCATTTCTTTCTCCATTGCATCTATCTAGGATTTCTCTTTGCTTGTTTCTTTAAATGAATTAGGCTCTATCTTTGACAGTAATGCAAAGTGTACTTGTTCATTTTCCTTTTCAAGTCTCTTCGTATTTGAACCCCACTGATTTTATCTCCTATGATTTGATCTCCAAAATGCTTCCTTTGAACATACTTTTCTGGAATATTTGTAACAACTTCTTTTGAATCTTTAATACTGATGTGAATTGGTTCTTCATCATCTACTACTTATGGAATAATAGTAGATTGAATAGCTTCATCAACTTTCACATTTGGAATTTCTACAATCCTCTTAAATATTTTGTTATAAAATCTATAAGCTTTACTTCTTAAGGAATAACCAAGAAAATTACCTTCATAAAAAATGGAATCAAACTTACCCTTAGTTTTATTTATCTCTTTTAATGTATTATTTGCTTCCAAATATTATGAGGCGTCTAACTGATGCTAGTATTCCTCTGCATAACTTGTATGGTGTCTTATCAGTCTTGCATATGATTTGAACTCTTTTTAGAATGTATACACTAGTCTATGTAGCTTCTCTCGAGTACATATTTGATAGATTTTATTGACATA
Source organism: Sequoia sempervirens (assembly GCA_007258455.2). Lineage (NCBI taxonomy): Eukaryota > Viridiplantae > Streptophyta > Pinopsida > Cupressales > Cupressaceae > Sequoia > Sequoia sempervirens. Next base: position 3,038 of record VDFB02298944.1, on the reverse strand, counting down.
ACATTATTCTTTCCATCTCTTGTATAGTTTGATTCTTCCTTTCTACAAGTCCATTTTGTTGTAGAGTTCTAGGAGCTGAAAATTGTCTCCAGATCCCATACTCTTCATAGAATCTATCGAACTTCTCAGAAGTGAACTCTCCACCTCTGTCTTATCTCAACACTTTGATTGTTATTCTAATATCATTTTCAATTAAGCCCTTGAATGCCTTAAACTTCTCAAATACTTCTAACTTTTCTTCCATAAATTTGTAATCCAAGTCATCCTAGTAATCATTGATTAATATTATGAAATATCTATCTCCTTGTAGACTCTTTTTCCTCATGGGTCTACACAAATATGTATGCACCATATATCACAAATATGAGTAGTTGGTTTTATCATTGATGTCAACAAGCTTGGAGGATATTGTTGTAGGCTTATGTTTGTGTTGTCATTGATGACTAGTTCTATTGATGCTTTGATTAGTTATATTATGTTGTCATTAGTAAATATTACTGGTGTCAACCTCTAGTGTTTCTTTGATAAGATTTTGCTGGTGGATGTTGTTGGTTTAGTCATCATGAGCATGTCTTTGGTTCTTGGTTTCTAAGTGATTTTTGAGAAAATTTGAATAAAAGAGGAAACCATGTGTTGTAGAGGTTTTTTGGTGTATAGTGTGGTGTTATGTTTTTTCTTCACATTTCTTTATGGTTGAATTTTTGCTTGTGCGGTTTAGATATGCTGCTTAGAGGTGTTCAGAGGTTCTATATCTAGAATTTATTAGTTTGGATAATTTTGTAGAGATATTTTTGTTCACCAACATGTGAACTATGTATGTTGTAGTGGTGTATGGGAGAAATGGTTTTGCTCCACATTTATCTATAGTTTTTTTTATGGTCTTTTGATTTTGGAAGTGTGATGATAATGGTCATATCTACCTATAGTCAATTTTTTTTGTGGTTTGGTGCTTTAGAAGTTGGATTTTTGAGTTATAGTGTGTGGAAGGTTGTTTGAGTGTACTAGGTGTGTACATTCTTCAGGTGAAATTTGTTGCGAAGGAATTGTTGGATTTCAAAGTGTTTGTGGAATATTCTAGATTGTGATCAAGTGATGTTTGTGGTGTGAGTCATCTTTGGATTTGAGGAAGCATGTACTTAAATGTTAATGGTGTTAACACAGGTTTGACTGACCTTGGGTGTTTACACTAATTATGGATTTGCTTCGGTAATCATGGAAGCATGGTGTGGTGTGTATGTTTTATTTGGGTCTAAGATGTGGTGTGGTTTGATTTAATTCCTTTCCACCATGAGAATTCTTAGTGCCGACCTAATTTGAAATTGAACATTTGAGATGCATAGTTGACATTGGAGAAAGTTTTCAAGGTTGATGAAGGCATAAATAAGTGTTGAGTTGATGGAGAATTGAGTAGTGAAGTAAGTGATGTGAATTGAAAAGTTGTGAAGTGCGAATTTGTGTAGTGTAGTGTGATCTTAATGAGATATACTACTAGAAGCAATGAGAAGAAGGTGTCTACAATCTTTAGAAGGACTGCAAATGTGTTGGTAATGTTGTGGTGGATTTTTTGTTGCATTGAGATGGATTTCTCAATGTAACACTTTTCTTTCTTCTTTTTTGTAATCTCACAGTGAGTCCTCTGATAGTGATCCCTTTGTATCTGGTGTTGTAATTACTTTATATTGTGAGCTAATCCTCACTGTGGTTTTTCCCTTCTTGGGTTTTCCATGTAAATATGGTGTTCTATTGTGTATGGTGTTGATGTGTTTTAGTTTTTTTTTATTTTCTTTCATGCTAAATCATTATAACAAATTGAGAGTTATCTAAGTTGATGTGGATTTCAATGTTTATGAGGGTTTTTGATGTTTTAATATATAAATGATTCATCCCCCTCTCAGTTGTCTTGTGTGCATTCAACAATTGGTATCAGAGAAAGGTTCTTTAGAATAAATCTTAATTGCTTGAGGTAGATATTGGATGGAACACAAGAGGGATGCTCCTTTATTTGATGGTATGGATTGTGGCTTTTGGAAGACAAGGATGGAAGGTTTCTTGATATCTCTTAGATTTGGAGTTTGGAAGTCTATTGAGACTGGATATATTATTCCTACTGGTGGTCTAAGTACTGATGATGAGATCAAGGTCTATGAGAATGATGGTAAAGCAAGGTATTTTCTTTTAAGTGGTATTTCTAACACTAAACTTGTGAAAGTTGTGCATTTCAAATCTGCTAAAGCTATCTAGGAAAAGTTAGAAAGTATATATGAAGGAGATGTTAAGTTCAAACAAGCTAAGATGAAGAATTTAAAGATCACATTTAAGAACTTGAGGATGTATGAATATGAAAATATTACAAAGCTACATGTAGAAGGTGGACGAAGTTGTCAATTCCATCAGAGGTCTTGGTGGAAATCTTGAAGAAAGGGAAGTGGTAAAGAAGGTACTAAGAACTCTGCCCAAATCTTATAGTCAAAAAGTTTATGCTATTGAGGAAGTTCAAGGTTTAAGAAAATTTTCTAGAGATCAATTGTATGGTGCTATATCTTCTTTTCAAATGAGAGAATTTGGTCCAAGTAATGAAAAAGTTGAGACTTCTTTTAAGGATGGAAAATTAGAAAAGAATGAAGAATAAAATTAGGAGGATCTTGATGATGTTAAAGCAAACTTTGTGAGGAAAATGAAAAAGGTATTGGTAAGTATAGAGGTAATTTTACTCTCAAATGTTTTATTTGTGGTAAGATAGGTCATTATGCTTCAAGATCTCCAAACAAAGTTTTGAATGATAAGAACAAAGAAAATAGAGGTAAAGTATTTAAGAAAAGTTATTATGTTAGAGAAGATGCCAGTAGATCTAATGATGAATCTAATTATGGAGATGACAAAGATAGTGAATGGTTGTTCATGGCTATTAAAGATGAAACTAATTTTGCTAAATCTAAGAGATGTGTGAAGGAAAGAGCTCTAAAAATAAGCCACAATGCTATGGTGACTACTCTTCACGCTAGAGAGGAGAAGAACTACTGGATTATTGATAGTGGATG
>VDFB02298943.1:0-21501 GCA_007258455.2 Sequoia sempervirens | reverse complement strand
ACTCAGAGTAGTCAATTGGCCGAATAAAACCTGCCTCTAGTAACTTTTCCAATTCCTTTTTGACTAGCAATGCGACCTGCGGATGCATCTTGTGGAGTTTTTGTTTGACAGGCTTGGCATCTGGGCGAACGTCTAGATGATGGACTACTAAGGCAGGGTCCAAACCTGGCATGTCTGAATATGACCAAGCAAAGTTGATGATTCCTTCTCGGAGTAGCTGCATGATGACTGGATACTCTTGTTCTAAGAGTGACTTGGCCACATAGGTGATTTTAGGATTTTCTGCAGTACCCAGATTAACTTCTTGAGTCTCTTCTATTAGAATGGATGATCAGGCGGATAACTGAGTTCCTATGAGGGGAAGATGAACATCTCCATCATCTAGCATCTCTTCGAGGTTTTCGCCATTGGATGCGTCCTTTATTTTTACTTTTTCAAGGTCAGGAAGTGCCTCATGGAGGTTTTCACTAGATGACCATTTTTTACTTTTCTTATTCTTATTTTTGCGACTGGAGTGTTCATCCTCCCCCAATCCCATAAGGTTGACATATGTATCTGCGGACATATTGACAGGTGTGGTATTATGTAGGTCCCAATCAATAAGCTCAGGGTGACAAAGAGATAGGCTGATGGTGTAGATGGATAGGCATTCAAACATGGATGATAAGTCAGTGTGATCAACGTCATCGTACACATGTATGATGGATTCCTCCTTGAGTATGTATTCCAATGAGCCATTGTCCACGGTGATACTATTGGAAGTATTAGGTGATGTTGTAGGACTTTTTTGTTTTCTATCATACCTAATGCCTATTTTTTTGGTAGCTTCGGTGTATCAATAGGTTGCAACCACCCTTGTTCTTCTTTGCCTAGGCCCCTGCCTTGATAGTTATGTTTTTGTACAAACTTTCTTGGCCAAGGGTACTTTTCCTGAAAATATTCCTGTAGAGGAGTTTCTGGCTGGGGTTCTTCTCGGTAGACCCATTGGCTTATGTCTTCTTCTAGTGCATCTATCTTAACACTTGGGGATCTGAAAGTGGTGGTAGGGATGTTTTTACCACTAGAGGTGATAGTCTTGTCTTCCTTTTGTGTAGCATGTGAAGGTTGACAATACTCGTTTGGTGACGGTGGCATGGTGGCTACATTAAGAGCCGTATGCATTTCGTATTCACCACACCCTTTGTCAATGATCTAGGCTTTGGTGACTGAAGGGTCAGTGGTGGAGGATGGAGTGGTTATTGTGATGGAGGGTGGATTTTTAGGTGCTGACTGGGATGCCCCCATTTCAATCCCAGGAAAATAATGTAAATGGGGAAATGACGCTTCCAAAGCGTAGCAATATTCAAATGGTTGGGGGTCAGCGTATATGGTGACTTCTTGTCTGTTGATGGGGAATTTTAGGTACTGATGGTACGTGGAGGGGATGGCTTGCATAGCATGAAGCCATGGGTGGCCAAGGAGGAGATTATATGTTAAGTCCAGATCAAGGACATGACAAGTAGTATACTAAAGCATAGGTCCCACTTGGATAGGAAGACTGATAATTCCTTCTGAATTTCTTTCTGCATTATCATAGGCTTTGATTGTGATGATCTGGTTACTTAAGTCCACTTGAGTATACCCCACTTGTTTTATGAATTTCAAAGTACACAAATTGAGGGCAGAGCCATTATCTACCAAGACTCTTTTTATTTTATGGCGAGCAACTATGACTTCGATATGTAAGGGGCGATTATGATTGACATCGATGTTTGGCATATCATTTTGACTGAAGTGCAGGTGATGAGACAAAGCCAGGTATCCCACCAAAGCTTGGAATTGCGTGGGGTCAATGTCATTTGGCACATGGGTTTCCTGTAGGGCTCTATTGAGGATTTCTTGATGTACCGAGGAAGACTTAAGCAAATCCAAAATGGATATATGAGCAGGGGTTTTTCTTAAGTGATCAAGGATGTTGTACTGAGAGCTTACAGGATTTGATTGGGTGGGTGCAGAGGCTACAGGGACAGTGATGCGAGCTTGTCATGTAGTAACAACACATTGAGGGTCTTTAGCCTTAACATGTATCATGGATACCTGGGGTTCCACCTGCTCAACGTAATGAATGACACCCTCGTAATTGAAGGGTACATTCTTGTAACTCACATTATTTGTGTTGTTTCCTTGGGGATTACTGTTAGATGTGCTTGGGCCTTGATTATGGTTTGGAAAGGCATTCTGGTATATCTGCAATTGAGCATTGGACAACAAAGCTTGATTGGGGTCAACCTTGATATCACCTCGATCAATGAGATCTTGGACATAGTTTTTCAGACCCTGACACTTATTGAAAGAGTGTCCCTTGATTTTATGGAACTCACAATACTCATTTTCTTTAAACCATGCTGGCTTGGGTTTGGACTCGCCAAATGGCTTGGTGACAAGGTATGTGATGGGGTAATTAATTTGTAACAACTTATTAAAAACAACACTCAGAGGTTCTCCTAATTGGGCATATTGATGTTTGGTGTTCCCCTTATTGTTTTGGTTTGACTATTGAGGAGGATGAGATGCCCCCTGTGGTACAAATATGGCGTTGGGTATAGACGGTTGTTGTTTTTGGGATGCATTAGCCACTTGGACATGTTTAGTGTTTGTCACGCCGTCATTCACCGCATTCTTGTTCTTGTTCCAAAATTGTGGTTTATCTCCAAATGACCTCTCTTTATCATGACTGTGTATTTTGATGTGTCCTTTGGCAATAAGGGCATGTTCCAGGATGGGTACTTTTTCTACTATCTCTGCAAAGGTGGTGACACAATGTAACCTAAAATTATGGGCCATGTTAGGATGAGAGTTTTCCACGAAAAGAGTGACCATGTCTTTTTCTTTCAGAGGGGTCTTCATTTGACTTGCAAGTGCACGCCACCATTGTAGGTAGCTAGTAAAGGTTTCTCCATCACGTTGTTTCTCTTTGAGGAGATCTAAGGTGTCTGTATCCTTCTCCAAATTGAAAGAGAAGTAGGATACAAACTTTTTACAGGTCTGCAAAAGTTTTTTATGGACCCTTTTTCGAGAGTCGTGAACCAATCTAAGGCGTGGCTTGCTAGGCTTCGTGGGAACAAGTGCAAGAGATAGTTATCATTGTACATGACTTCTTGACATTGGGAATAAAACTCTTGCAAGTGAGTCTTAGGGTCTTTGTTTCCCTTGTATTTGTCAAATTTTGGTATCTCGAAATGTTTAGGAAATAGGATCAATGAGATGGAGGGATCAAATGGATATGGGCATATGTCTTCAAATTTGAATGATTGTTTGGTAGCCTCGACTTGAAGGTCCTTAAGGGTGGCTTTGATTTCCAATAGATCTGAGCTAGCTGGTGGCGGGTTGGGGGGATATTGATGATAGGACAATAAAGGATCCTATTGAAAGGGTGTCAGATTGTTGAAATACAGATTTGGATGATTGGATGATGATATGCCTTACTGGTAAGACAAGGGATTTTATTGATACGGGGGCTGTTGTTGTGGGGTATAGTACGGATTTGTTGGATAAAAGTGTGGGGTAGGTTGTTGAAGAACTTGGATGGGATGTTGTGTGTTGGTTTGTTGGTGTTGAGGGTATTGTTGTGATTGTTGGGAGGTTGCATAAAGTGGTTGTTGGTAAAATTGTTGCTGATTGTGATAGTAGTAGTGTTGGGGAGGTTGTTGTTGTGATGTTAAATGTTATATGGACTGAGATGGGATATTGTGTTGTGGTTGAGCCTAAGGATGCAAAATGGATGCGAGAAAGGGGGATATGGTCTGTGCAATAGGTCGAGATGGATTTCCTTATGATTGGTAGGGTGGTTGTTGTGGATGAGATGGCGGAGGTAGTGTAGAAGCATTTTGTAAAGGGGGTTGTAGGGTACCACCCAGAATGTTCAGCTGGGGTGTGCCTTGTGGAGGTAATTGAGGTGGAATGTTATATTGGTGAACCTATTGAGATGGTAGATTTGTGGTCCCATGGGGTGGAAGCGGTGCGGTAAAGGAGGTGTCCCCAATGTTGACTGGAGGTTGGTTTGAAGGAGGGGGTGCTGTTAATGTTAATGGTGGAGGTTGTGGAACATTTTGTGGCATACCATAGGCAAAAAGATTATTAGGATTAGACACTTGAGGACCTCCTATAACTGAGGTCAAAGCATGTGGGGGATAGTTAACCTGATAAAGAACGACATTTCTAAATTCAGGTTGATGCCAACCCTCAACTAGCAGACAAAGGAACCTTTTTGGGTATTTTGTGAACCTTGGAGTGGTCTAGATGGCACCATATTTGGACAAGTCACAATATTCATAATTTGATTCTTCAATTAGGGTGGCCAATATTTCTCCTCTATATTTTCAAGATGGTCGGGCCATTTGCACATTACGGATTACTGGGAATGTTCCCTAAGTGACTAAAGGATTAGCTATACCTTCAACGGTGGTGAGTTGTTCTGATATGTTGAGTGTACATACCATTAAGGAAGATCGTGAGGGATGTTAGTACCTTGTTAGATCCCACATGAGATGTTGGCTAGTAAGAGCTAGACTGAGGGTTGCTTGATTGCATTTGGCTTGTTGGTCACCATTTTGCTCCAGATCGTCTTAAATGGCATGCAAATGGTTATGAGGATGATAAAAATGCTTTTGACGAATGATTTGATTGTGGTTGGATGAGATCTGATTTGGATGGGGTTCGGATTTGGATCAGACTTTGTTTGGATATATTGGATTGGATTTGGATTTGGCAAGATTGGATTGGATTGGATTGGATTATTAAGATCAATGGGATTGCATTGGTTGAACGGATGTGATTTGACTGATTGTATAATTTGATCGAATGATTGGTGCTGATAGATTTGGATGATTGGATAGGTATGATTGGATGATAAAGGATGTAAGAGAGGCCTTGAGTTTAACCAAAGGAAGTTACCCTTAATGACCAAGAGCTTTAATTGATTAAGAGGATGATCTCAACACCGAATCCACCTTAAGATAGGAATGGATTGATTGGGCCGAAGATGATAACTTACGACACCGAATTTACCTCAAGATGGAAGCAAATTGATTTGGGTCAAAGTTAAAGACTAATAATCAAGTTCAAGTGCTATGGTCAATTTAGGTAACCACTTTGTAATACAAGGTTAGGATGGTTTGGCTATGGGTGGTGTTTGGCGATGTAAATGGTAAAGTTATGGTGTTTGTTAGGTGAGGGTATGGAATTTTAAATGGAATATGAAGAAAATAGAATGAACAGGTGGATTAAAGATAATTGTGAAGAATGAATGGGGATTTAGAATGGCTAAACAAAAGTTTGGAATGATGAGATGGAGGTTAAAAATGGTCAAATGGAGGTTTTTGGAGGTTTAGAGTGACAAATCAGAGGCTTAGGATGATGAGATAATGGTTGGGAATGATTAAATGATAGTTTAGAGGCTAAACAGATTCAAATGGGGTAATTTTGGGTGTTCAGGAGAGAAAATTCACCTCCCCAAAGAAAAATCAGTATTGACTAGCTTCAGAAGAAATCGTAAGCAATTTCTGCCCTTCGCACAGAATCATGCTTCCTCAGCCTTCAGTAGCAAAACAAGGCCCTTCAGAAAATAGGGCACTCCACCTTTTGGCAAAACAAGTACTTCACCTTCCTTCTCTCACGCTTTTTGCTCTTCAGCTGAAATGAGTATGCTCATTTTGCAAAGAAAATGGTAGGGTGCTTCCACCTTTCTCATAGGGACAAGGGGAATTTCTACCTTCTCAGGTAAGAAAAGCTAGTTTTGATAGAAGTACTTCAAGGTGAAAGGACCCAAAATGATAAGGCCAGTATCAAAGATTTCATAGATTACACAACACTTCAAGCAAGCATAACCATGATTAATGTTAGTTGGTATAGAAAGGGTCTTAATCTTAGGATGCACAAGGCTTTCAGGGAGTTCCTGATATATCTCTACATGAGGCACAACTGTGAACACTAGCCTGTCACAAGCGTGAGTTAGGAACCCAAGCAAGATACTAAAGGGCTCAGACCAACTCTTCACGTCTATCTAGGTATCACCCTAGCTTCAACACTCTGCCAATTATGACATGACTGGATTAAATACAACTGCTCTCTTTATACTCCTCATTGGTTTGAATCGGCCTTCGTGGCAGTGATGAAATCCCAAGTGTCCCACCAAAGAAGCACACTAACCGCCTAACTACTCTAGGCTCACACGTAAGGCAAGGGGAAAGTGAAAAAAAATTAATGCCCCCTTGGGTAACACAAGAATAAACAATCACAACAAGCAATGAAGTTTACTCCCCCTAATTAGACTATGTTCCAAACAACAAGGATAGTTTTTCATAAATTTGATCAAATAGATGTCTCAAAACAAATGTGTTATTATCTTTTCTTCTGCTCTTTACCTTCACTTACTAATATACAAAACATTAAAAATACTTAATATTCTTGCTAAAACAATGTTAGAGGGTTACTACTTGGTAACAAAATGAGAAGCAAAACGTATTAAATGACTATTTTACCTTCCAAACCCAGTGCTATTTTGGGGCACTTCACTCTTCTAAACAGGGCTCAGCCTTCCTCATAAAGAAAATGAGATGCTCAATTATAAAGAAATGGAAGGCCACTTTTGCATAAACAGAGGGTGCTCTCACTCTTCATAGCTGAAGATGAGGGAAGCTTATGCCCTTCAAGAAGAAGGAAAAATAACCTTTTAAGATGAAAGGGTGATCCATTTCCATGAAACTTACTTCTATTTTAAAAGAAAAGTTGTATGCCCCACTACAAGAGTAGAAAACCTTTCTATACACCTAATCACAAGAACCTGTTAGAAGAAATGAAACCACGTGATATAGGCTAAGAATACAAGCACCATTTTCACAGTAAGGACTTTTCTGCCTTTTGCGAAAGCAGAGGGCTTTCCACCTTCTATATATAGATTAAGCATGTCATTTTCAGGAAGTATAAGTCACTTTTGCAAATAAAGGGTAATCACCTTCCAATCTTTCTCATGGTAAAAATGATGCTCCGCCTTTTGTAATATTTTTCATACCTAGCAAAATGAAAGTTAAAATGCAAGAACTCATTAGGTCCCACCCGACATGCCGAATAGTACCTTAGAATTTACTCCCTTTCTAATGTGCAAAATAACTAAAAATGAATGATAAAGATTAAGGACAATTTCAAGATTGAATTAAAGAGTGATAAAACAAGAAGGAAAATAGATAAATGAGATGCAAATGATTATACCTTCCTATATTGAAGACCCTTCTATTGGTCTCTTTGATGGATTTGTGTGTTCTTGACTGTTTTCTTGTGATGTAGCTAGATGCAAGATTGAAAGTGCAAAATGATCAAAGTGGATGGCTAAATGATAACACATGCTTGATAATACAAATTGGCAACATAAGGTTACTCAAATCAAAAGTATTGAAAATGCCCTTGAGGAGGGGGTATTTATAGAAAAATTTGAATTCTATAGAGAATTCAACGGTTGAGATGCATCCAACAAGGTCAAGATGAAGGGTTATGGTGGGTTGAAAACCCACAAGCCCTCACATCTTGACATGTGGATGGTGAAGTGGCCAAGAGAAGATGAGGTGTATGAGTTAAAAGCAGAAGATGAGGTGGAGGAAGGAAAAGTACCTCCAAGCACCTTCTCAGAGTACTTCAAAAGGGATTTGTCCCCAAGTGAGAGAGTGAGTGACATTTGAGGAATTTTAGAATTTTGAAAATCTATATGGGAAAAGAGGTGGTTGAAAATATAATTCTGAATTAAAATTCATTATTCTTAGGAGAATCTAAAGGATGGAGTCTAGGCAGGGACTTATCACAGGAAGATGGACAAGTCTGGAAGTTCTAGAAGCCCAGATCTGATAGCCAAATGTGGAATTGCACCACATAGAAAGATAACAAGGAGGCAATGCACATAGCTAAAAAGGAAGCAATATGGCTAATGATCTTGGTTAAGGTTGTGCAAATATTGGATTAGGCTAATTAATGGAAGATTAGAGGCAAGTGGCAAATGTAGGAGGATGTGACATTAAATTTTGATTAAGAGGATGCACATCATAATCATGAATTAATTAAATTAATTTAGATTAGAGCAAGATCATGGAGAATGTGACAAAGAGAGAGAAAATGAAGAATTTTAAATTGATTTTAAATGAAAAGGGGAAAAATGACTAAATTAAATAAATTAGTGTATTTATTTAATTTAAAGAGGAAGAAGGTGAAAGATAAAGAATTTAATTATTAAATCAAATACTTTACATATATGAGATAAAAGGTGTAATATTAATTTAATAAATTAATATTTAATATGATAGATGAAAAGGGAGTAAATTTAATCATACGGGAGTGATTAAATTTATATGTCTACAATATGGTCTCAGTGAAAGATGATTGTCTGGATGATGAGAACACTAGCATTAGTATAACATATGGATCTCGATATGATCTCTTGGCGACATAAGAATTTTTTAGCGATAATCTCCTGAACTCGATGTAACACAAGGAGGCTCGTTGGGATGTCTTGGCAAGAGTGATACTCTTTTAGAAAGGAAAACTAAAGTCGATACATGTTGTAAGCCCAGTGAAACATCTTGGCAATATCGATATGAAGGCTATGTGGCATTGGTGAGACACTGTTAGTGTCTCACCAAGATGCCAACACAGTGTGAACTCTTTTGACCATTTTGACCATCCTATGTGGAGTCTCGTGGACCAATAGCTGAAGTCGAATCTGAATAGTTGGAAGATTATTCATTGTGATGGTTCTGTGAGGAAGCTCGACGAACATGGAACAACATGGTTATACTTTGTAATTGCTAACTATGATCGGTTGGTTGAAACGACAGATTGTTGAGTAATTGATCAGTGGATGTATTATATTCTGAAAAGACTGTAACTTGAAGATTTCTATACAAGTTTGTTCATGGTGAATGTTGTTGTAAATAGACACCAGAAAGATAAGTTTGTCATTTGTATGTAATCTCTATTACTGTAATACAAAGTGATTTCTTTTGGTGTAGTGGGTTTTTCTCTCGTAAGGGTTTTGCCATGTATATCTTGTGTTTATGTGTGATTGTCAAATACTATGTTTCTACTATCTATTTCAAAGTGATTCTTAATTGGACTATAATTGAGCAATTTACAAGTGTCTTTGTGTTTCTTCCCTGAGATTTTGGCGTTAGGAGAGTTGTTTCCACACCTTGACTTTCCTTACAAGTGGTGTCAGAGCCTAGCCAGTTGTGTTATCCTTGTGGGTACGTTGATTTTTTTGATTCAATTCTGTTCAGTGGGAGTCTTGTAGAGTTTTTTTAATTCTAATTATAGATTGAGATGGATAGCATGTCTGGAAGGATGGAAATAAAGAAGTTTAATGACAGTAATTTTGAGTTGTGGAAACTCAAGATGGAAGATCTTCTTATTGATCGTGATCTATAGTTTGTAGTGTCTAGAATGAAACCTCAGACCATGAAGCAAGAGGATTGGGACCTTGCAGATAGAAAGTCTAAGGGGCTGATAAGGCTCTATCTAGTAGACTTCATTCTTCTGAATGTGCATGAGGAGCAGACTGCATCTTCCTTGTGGAAGAAACTGGCATCTATTTATTATGGGAAATCCTTGGTGAATAAACTGTCCCTGAGGAAGAAGCTATATAGTTTGAAAATCAAGAAAGGAGGGTTTGTAGCTGATCATTTGAATGCATTTAATATGATGATTACTCAATTGACATCTATTGGTGTAAGAATTGAAGAAGAGGATCGTTGTATGCTTCTATTGTGTTCTTTGACAGACTCTTGGGATCATCAAGTGATGGCTATTGGGAGTACAACATCGAGTTTCAAGATAGATGATATTGTTGGTTCTTTGCTGTCAAAAGAGATGAGAAGGAAATCTTCTAAGATGGCAAAGGAAGCCCTTGCTATCAGAGGAAGACTAAAAGAGAGAGACAAGAAGAAGGACAAGAAATAAAAATAAAAATCAGAGGGGAAATTAAAGTCTCTTGGAAAGAAGTCCAAGGTGAAATGTTGGAATTTTGGGCAACCTGGTCATGTCCGAAAGGATTGTAAAGAGGAGAAAAAGAAGAAAAATAATTACTCTTCCAATAATGATTCTTCTCAGGGTGATTCAAATGCCTTCATTGCTACCTTGGCTACTTAGGCATCAGATGATGTTTGGCTGATTGATTCTAGAGCATCTTTTCACATGACATCACATACAGAATGGTTCAGGAAGTATGAAGAATATGATGGTGGAAAGGTGTATTTAGCAAGTGATTCATCGTTGGAGATAGTTGGCCATGGAAGAGTTAGAATCTAATTTCCTAATGGCAGAGTAAAGGGAATTAAGGATGTTATGCATATACTAGGTCTGGCTCAAAGTTTACTGTCTGTCAATAAGCTAAATGATATTGGAGTACAATTCATGTTCTCTAGAAATGGTTGTAAGACGACTAGAGGTTTAATGGTGCTAGCTAGAGGTGCTTGAATTGGTACCCTGTACAAGCTGGATGCACAGGCTATTCAATGTAACGGTGTCTCTATAAAGTCACTGAAGGCTACTCATGGAGGTAAAGAGGGAAATATCCCTAATTATGTAAACTCTATGAAAGTAAAACTTCTAGCAGAGAAGACTATGCTCTGGCATCATAGGTTAGGCCATATCGGAGAAAAAGGTTTAAAAACCTTGAAGAATAAAAACCTGGTTGAGGGGCTAGATGATTGTAATCTTGAATTTGATTTATGTGAATATTGTATATATGGAAATAAACACCACATTTCATTTTATGAGAGTCCTCACAAATCTTCTGATTTGCTAGATTATATTTATTTAGATGTATTGGGTCTTGTGAATGTTCCTTCTTTGTCTAAATCAAGATTCTATGTATCGTTTATTGATGATTATTCAAAAAGAGAATTTGTATATTTTCTAAAAAGTAAATCAGAAGTGTTTAGTCATTTTAAAGAATTTAAGAACCTTATAGAAAATCAGACTAGTAGAAAAATCAAATGCTTAAGGACTGATAATGGCAGTAAATTTTGTTCTGATGAATTTGAAAGATACTATAAAGACCATGGGACTAAAAGACATAAGACTACACCTTATACTCCATAGTAGAATAGCATTGTAGAAAGGTTCAATAGGATGGTGATGGAGAGAGCATGAAGTATGCTTAGTAGTGCTGGCTTGGAGGAGAAGTTCTGGGTTGAGGCTACTGCTACTACATGTTACTTGATTAATCGGTCTCCAAATTCTACTCTTGTTGAGAAAACACCTTTGGAAGGATGGTCTGGTAAGAAGCCCTCTCTTAGACATATTCGAGTCTTTGGCTGTGAAGCATATGCATATGTGCCAAATGAGAAAAGATCTAAGTTAGAGAACAAGGCTATCAAATGTATTTTTATTGGCTATAGTGCTAACATTAAAGGATAGAAGCTTTGGAATCCTGTTTCAGAGAAGGTTGTATATAGAAAAAGTGTAATCTTTCATGAGTTGAAACCTTCCACCTTGGATATGCAGTCAGAGAAAAAGTCAGAAAATAATAAGGATGTAGCAGTAATTCCTCCTACTCCAGAGAAAAAGGAATTGAAAATTCAAAATCTACCTAAAACTAAGGAGAGCTCAAGCACTTCTAAAAGTTCAGAAGAAGAACAACCTCAGCCTCAGCCAGTGAGGAGGTCAACCCATGAAAGAAAACTAGATAGGTATGGTCTCTAATTGATTCTAATTAGTGCCCATGCTTTGATTTCTAGCACCTGACATTTTAGACTATAAAAGAGGCAATTAAAATGCTTGATTTAGACTCTTGGTTGGAAGCCATGAATGAAGAGATGGCATCATTAGAGAAGAATGATACCTGAAGTCTAGTGCCCTTGCCTGAAGGCATAAAAGCTGTGAGATGCAAATGGGTATTCAAGAAGAAGATAGGTTTGGATGGCAGTGTAGAAAAGTACAAGGCAAGACTGGTTGTAAAGGGTTATTCCAAGGTCGAGGGAATTGATTATGGGGAGATTTTAACACCTATAGCAAAGCTGACATCTATCAGATTTCTTTTGTCACTTGCAGCAGCATATAACTTAGAGGTCAAACAAATGGATGTAAAGACAACATTTCTTCATGGTGATCTTGAAGAAGAAATATATATGTCCCAGCCTGAGCACTTTGTTAAAAAAGGTAAAAAAAAAACTGGTATGTAAATTAAAGAAGTCTCTGTATGGGTTAAAGCATTCACCTAGAATGTGGTACTAGAAATTTGATACCTTTGTATTGTCTTTGGGATTTGTGAGATCAAAATAAGATAATTGTGTCTATTATAAAGCTAAAAGTGATCGAGTACTTATTATTGCTCTCTATGTTGATGATACGCTATTCATAGGCAATAGTAAGCAAATGATTTATGATCTTAAGTCTCAGTTATCTGCTAAGTTCGAAATGAAAGATCTTGGTGCAACAAGTATATTATGGGGATGGAGATAACTAGGGATAGGAAGAATAGAAAGCTTTGGCTCAGTCAGAGTAAGTATATTAAGACTATTCTTGAGAGATTCTGTATGAATGATTACAAATAGCTAGTTGCTCCAATCTTGGAAGGAACAAAGCTATCTATTAAGGATTGTCCAAAATCTCCTACTGAGATGGAGGACATGACCAATGTACCCTATGCTAGTGTAGTTGGAAGTCTCATGTATGCAATGGTCTATATAAGGCCAGACATTGCCCAAGCAGTGGGAGTTCTTAGTTGGTTTATGGCTAATCCTGGAAGGACACATTGGGATACTGTAAAGAGAGTTTTCAAATATTTGAAGGGAACTTCAAATTTGGTTTTGTGTTACCATGGGAACTTGGTTGGATCACAGAGGATTCTTAGTATTCAAGGCTATGTGGATTCTAATTGGACAGGGGACATTGACAGTAGAAGGTCCACCAGTGGATACATTTTCATGATGAATGGTGGTGCAATAAGTTGGATGAGCAAGCGACAGACTGTAGTTGCTTTGTCCACTATGAAGGTTGAATACATGGTAGCTACTCATGCTTGTAAAGAAGAAATTTGGTTGAAATGTTGTTTGTGTTCTAACATTAGTTTTGATGCAGGGGAAATAACTATTTTCTATGAGAGTCAAAGTGCAATTTGTCTAGCAAAGAACCCTACTTTCCATGCCAGAATGAAACATATTGATGTGCAGTATCACTTTGTATGAGATATGGTTGAGGATGGAAAGGTTAGTTTGGAAAAGGTGGATACTCTGGAGAATGTTATAGATGTGTTGACAAAGCTAGTGAGCACAGACAAGTTTAGGTGGTGTGCCAGCTCAATAGGCCTTAGTGCCCATGATTTTTTAGTAAGTGTTTTGTAGTGCTCTAGAGGTGCTTGTGTGATCTTCGTTAAGTGGGAGATTGTTGGAAATGTATGTCTCAATCATCACAGGGCAAAACCTTTTTAGGAGCCAGGTCAGCGTGACAACTTTTATGTTTGGCCAACAAGTAGTTTGGAACATCATGTTTTGTATAGGTCGCTATGACCTAGCTTTAGTCTCACCGAACGGTTACACTTTGGAGCCTATCGCTGTGACAAGAAGTATTCGGCATGACCTCTTATTGCGTGGAGATCTTTGGTCGATAGGCCATTCATAGCGGGCATCGAGGAGACTCATGGCAACCACGGGCTTTGGGATAACCTATAGCGGCTAGGTGAGAAGTCCTAGAAAATAGCCAATGTCTCACCGATAGTGTAATACTTGGGTTCATGAGAGTAACAATGTTTGTTTCGCTATGAGCTCTCAATGATGTGTTAAAGTCTCACTGACAGCATTTGGTTTGGAGTCATCAGGGAAACTCTTGCTGGAAGGAATACTAATGATAAGAAGTCTCACAAATGAGGGAATGTTACACTGATTGTATTCCTTTGGGGTAACTCAAAAGGTCCCAAGAAGACATCTCAACGAATGTTGAAGGTCTCACCGACGGAAACACATATGGAGTCTTTGCGGTAACATAAGAGATCTCAGAATGAAGTCTTAATGAAAGACATATGTCTTGGTGACTATTGATGGCTTCAGGGTAACATTTGTGATCTCGATGAAACCTCTTAGTGATAGACAAGAGTCTTGCCGACTACTATTTGGCGCTCGGTATGTCTGGAGGTTTCAGAGTAACTTTGATGATTCGGTATGATCTCCTAGTGAAAGCGGTTATGTTTTGTCGAATGTTGAATTCTTCAAAGTAACCCCAAATTACTTGATATATGGTCTTAGTGTAAGATGATTCTTTGGCTGATGAGAACACTAGCATCGATATAACATATGGATCTCAGTATGATCTCCTAGTGACATAAGAATGTTTTAGCGATAATCTTTTGAACTCGGTGTAACATAAGGAGGCTCATTGGGATGTCTTGGCGAGAGCGATACTCTTTCCGAAAGGAAAACTAAAGTTGATACATGGTGTAAGCCCAGTGAAATATCTTGGTGATATCGATATGAAGGCTATGTGGTATCGGCGAGACACTGTTAGTGTCTCACCGAGATGCCAACATAGTGTGAACTCTTTTGAATGTTTTGACCATCCTATGTGGAGTCTTGTGGACCAATAGGAGAAGTTGAATTTGAATAGTTGGAAGATTGTTCATTGTGATGGTTCTATGAGGAAGCTCGATGGACATGGAACAACATGGTTATACTCTATGATTGCTGACTGTGATTGGTTGGTTGAAACGATGAATTGTTGAGTAATTGTATCAGTGGATGTATTCTATTATGAAAAGACTATAACTTGAATATTTTTGTACAAGTTTGTTCATGGTGAATGCTGCTATAAATAGACAACAGAAAGATAAGTCTGGCATTTGTATGTAATCTCTATTACTATAATACAAAGTGATTTCTCTTGGTGTAGTGGTTTTTTCTCCTGTAAGGGTTTTCCCACGTATATCTGGTGTTCATGTGTGCTTGTCAAATACTCTATTTCTGCTATCTATTTCAAAGTGCATCTTAATTGGATTGTAATGGAGCAATTTAAAAGTGTCTCTGTGTTTCTTCCCTGAGATTTTGGCGTTAGGAGAGTTGTTTCCACACCTTGACTTTCCTTACAATAGATAGGTTATTCTAAGCATCTTTTCTTCCATCCTCATCATTTCATCATCCCTTCACTCTTCTTAAAATAATATAGCTTGGTTATTCTAAGCATGTTTCCATTCATCATCCATCTTCTCACATCTCCATCCAATCTTGATCCATTCAATCTAGCACAAATCATTTAATCACATCCTTGGTCTACTTCTTAGCCTTGCTATAGGCCTTGATCCAATCACTTTCTATATCATCATCATCATCATCGTCAAGATGTATCCTTCCCCATATTTTTGTGCTGTTTTGGGATGTATCCTTCCCTCATCAAGAACACTCTCATTGGGAAGGGACCCTCCCTATCCTTTTGTGTTGTTTTGGGATGTCCCCTTCCCTCCTTGAAAACACTTTCATCATCATCATCACCATCATTGGAATGCACCCTTCCCTATCCTTTTATGTTGTTTTGGGATGAATCCTTCACTCTTCAACAACATTTTCGTCATCATCCTTGGGATGTACCCTTCCATATCCCTTTTGCAATACTTTGGGATATCTCCTCATAAATGCTTCACCCATCATCAATCCATTTTGGCTTGTAGCTTGACTAGGGCAACACCACATTCATGCTTGCTTTTTATGGCATCATATTCCTCATCATTTTGCATCATCTTCTTCATCTACCTTTGCATCATCTCATCCATTTTGAGAGCACACCTATGTTCTCCTAAACCTGTATGTCCTCTCGAGGGGGAATCTTCAACCCCTAATATTCATCTTCACCCCCATCATTTTTCCTCCTAGTCACTCATTTGAATCACTGGGGCATCTTTCACAATCTAACCATCTTCTTCTTGGTGCTATCTTTTAATCTTCTTTGAAATGATGCTACTTTGTAACACCATCTCAAAGAGGGGAGAAATGTAGACACCTAAATTTGGACGTGCTTGCATTTGTCCATATTTATCCCTTTTTGTCTAAATATTCTTGTAATTGCATTAATTAAGTAATATTTCTATTATTTAACTAATACCCTTGAATTCCTCTAAATCCTTAAGGTATTGAGTTAAATAATTAAATACCTTACCCTTTATTCCTTTTTTCAAGGAATTAAATAAATAATCCATTTATTTAATTCCCTTTATTTCTCATCCATCACCTAGTCCTAATCCATTCCTTAATCTCGTCATTAGGGATGTTCACATTCCTAATCCATAATTAGGATGTGTCACATCCTCCAACTTTTGCAAGTTGGTTCTTAATCTGTCTTAGCCACCTAGCCCTCCTTTAATCCTTCATCAAATTTTTTATTAGCCCCCTCTAGTCAACTCTTCCCATCCTCCAAGGAATTTTTAATTTCTTTTTATCTTCCCAAGGTCCTTTTTGTCTTCCCAAGGATTCCCCTCTTACCCTTGAGGATCTTTGACAAGTCACATCACTCACATGAGTCAAAGTCCTACTTTTTGGGAACCTTGTCTTATCCATAAGATACTCCCAATCATGTGAATTTAAATTCATATTTATTATCCCAACAACTTCTCTCTTCCCCATGATGATGTGTGAGGAATTATAAAATTCCTCACATGTCAACATCATTCCCACTTGGGGACAAGAAGTTCCTCTTTAAGGAAATCTTCTCTCCTTCCAAGGTACTTGCAAGTACCTCTACTTCACTTGTACCATCTCCACCTCACATGTCCTTTTTCCATCTCATCTCCACATGGAAATATGTGAGGGCTTGTGAGTCCTCAACTCACCACAACCCTCCAACTTGGCCATGTTGGATCAATCTTGACCATTGAATTCTCTAGAAAATTCACCCCTAAATATAGAGGATTTCTCCTCTCATTCTCATTATGCATTCAACTCACATTCACAATTCAAGCTTTCCAACTCTCAAGTTCAAGTAATCTCATACTCTCATCCTCCATTGTTTAATCCTCAAACTCACATTTACATTAGCTTTGCTCATCCACTCAAATACCAACATCTCTCATTTGAATCCTCATCACATCTAGATCATTTTGCATACACTTTCATCATATTTTCCATCAAGAAGCACACATTCAAGTTACATCCAAGGGTCAACCAAGAAGATCAACTCAAGCAAAGGTATAATAACTTTGTTTGAGTTTAACTTAGGCTAATGTTGAAGTGGTCCTTTGTTCTTTAAAATTGCAGTTTTAGTTTGTATTGCATATTTAGAGTAGAGAAACAATTACACATAGATGGATATTTAAATTTTTATGATTTATGATTGATGATTAGACCTATAGCTTGGATTTTCTTTCTATCCAACTACATGATTCCTCTATCAAGGGACTAGTATTCTAATTTCAAGGAATCTACAACCAACTTAGGCATAACCATGGTGCTAGCACTAGAGTCAATCATGGAATTATGCATAAACTTATCTCCTACAATGAGAGTTAAGAAGAATGGGGTGGGTTTTAACCTGCGTACCTCTTCCTTCACCAATTTTCCCTTCATGTTCATGAATGTTGTAGCTCTTGAAGCTTGAATCTCCTAAAATATCCTTTTTCCCTTTTCATGTTTTGGGGTTATATTTGATTGTGGGGTCAACCTATCCACTCCTAAAGCCTCCTACAACAAGGATTTATATTCAAGAATAGCCAAAATGTCCCATATAGACACATTGGTGGGTGATTTATTTAGTTACTAAACCACATTTTAAAAGTGATCCAAGGGGTAGTATCTTTGGATTGAAAGGGACTACCTTGTTTGGCTTTTGAAAAGGTTGAACCCTCATGGACTGACCATCAATCTTCTTCATGGCTACTTTGGGCTCCTAGACCTAAAGCAAAGCCTCTTTGGTGAACCTCTTCTTAGACTGGGTGTTATAGTCTAACTAGACTTATGGAGTCTTTGACATTGAAGGTTCATTAGTAAACACTATGTCCTTACCCTCCATCTAGGAGAAGAGTGCATGATCTAAGATGGCCTCTGCCTCTTTTTCTAATGAAATACCTTACATCTGAGTGTTGAGCATAACACTCTACTTTGAGAGACTTGTAAGCATACATTCCTTCATTTGGCGAGAAACCCTAGCTTCTTTTCTTTACCACCTTTTGTTGAAATTTTCCTCTTGGATAGTTGAGGCATGTGTGCATCATTTCACTTAACACCAATAATTTTTAACATCCACGAAATTATCTTGGCATGCAACTAGGTCTCTATTGGGGTTAGATGTTGAGGTTTTTAATGGAGTGGGGATTGGAACAATCTAGCCTAAGGGTTGCGACTAGTTATTTCCTCTTTTGCCTTGCTAATGCTAATAATGTTGGAATGGTTGTATCCCTCCTTGATAGCCTTAAAAGGGAGTCTCAAGGGAATTTCTTGTTGCTTCTTTATATTGATGATCTCATTTGAGATTGTTCCACAACAAGTTCTTCATGTTGTTTACTTCCATGGATAATGAAGAAAAACAAGAGGTTATTGCCTATACATTGGGGTATACAAACATTGAAGGTGAGGGTGTAGTAGATGTGCCAACAGAGGCTACTTCTTGGGGTTGCATTGATGTCTTTGGGAACATCAGCATAGGCAGTTTAGGTGAGATGTTCCCCACATCAATTAAGTTGTTCTCAACTCTTGTCACCAAATTATATGTGTTTGGAAGAGATTCCCCCCCAAGAGATTTGATCAATTATGAGAATTATTTACTAGGTCTTATGGAACCTTGTATTAAAGTCTGTAATGGTCTCTTGTGGAGCCCTTTTGATAGTCAATTTTTGTAGCAAGGATGAAGGATCTCCTTTCTCTAAGAAGCACTCAAAGAATAGGAATCCAAGTTGATCCCAAGTACCAATAGATTTAGGAGCTAGAGATCTATACCAATCCTAATTTTGTCCATTTAAAGAGGTTGTTGTAATCAAAGGAAAATCAGATTTTGTTAAAGGGTTTTAGCACAATAACATTAAAATTCCAATGAAATAACAAAGTACAAAGGAAATAATATGAAAACAAAAGGAACAATGTTACCATAAGTCCTCATCTTCCATGCTTCACCTTTGTTACACCTCCTAGCTTGCAGTAAATAGAGATGCCCTCAGATTTCAAATGAGCAACTATGACTAATGACCAAGCCCTATGCAAGTGTTGAAGGATTTGTATAAAAGAAATGAGCTCACAATAGACTAAAAATGACAATGACTGTAAATGACAATGACTTCAAAAATAATAATAGCCTAAGTTAAAGTCTGAGCATGAGAGAGAGAGAGCTGAAAATAAGAACAAAATTGCCATTTTATAAAAATTGCAATTTTGAATGTGTGGTCAGGATGAGAAGATGACAAATACCCTAGAATCAATGGTCAAGATTGAATGTTGTAGTATGAATTAGGGTTAGGTCAAAATTAGGGCAATGATAAGAAATGAATGGCTAAGATTGAATTATAAAATAATTCAATCAAGGGCTGAAATTAAGTGAGATGTCAAGAGATAAGATTTGATTTGGAGGATAAGATTGGCACAGTAAAGAGTTGTTGGAGAAATTAAATAATAAATTATTTTAATTTAGGGAGGATTAATGAATAATTAAACAATAAAGATAATATTTGAATTATAAGTATATAGGAGAGGAATGACCAGAAGACTACTTTTAAATAAATAATGATTTGTCCAAAATTCAAGAGAGTGGACCAGAATTAAATAAATAAAATTTATTTAATTAAGAGAAAATACTAATGAATAATTAAATAATAAAATAATTATTTAATTATGATAGTGGACAAAATTAAATAAATAAGAATTTATTTAATTTTCAAGAAGAGGGACTATCGAGGATTTAATTAAATAAACAAATTGTCACTAATCAACAAAGAAA
This sequence comes from Sequoia sempervirens, assembly GCA_007258455.2. Classification (NCBI taxonomy): domain Eukaryota; kingdom Viridiplantae; phylum Streptophyta; class Pinopsida; order Cupressales; family Cupressaceae; genus Sequoia; species Sequoia sempervirens. The sequence goes on along the minus strand of VDFB02298943.1, from coordinate 1,587 downwards.
TAAATGATAATGAATTAATTAAATAATTAAAATTATTTAATTAATAGAAGAATTATGACTTTTAGAAATAACCAAATAATTAAAATTATTTACCTATTAAGAATGAAAGGGCAAATTGAATAACTATGAAAGTTAAAAGCTCTTAGGGACAATTCTTGTGTCTCCACAGAGTAGCCTTACTACCATGCTCTTCTCAATCACATAATAAATAGTGCATACATCCACATCTTGTAGATGCTCCTTTTGAGTTTTGAAATCTTTATCAGTGAATTTTGGAAGCATTGTAAGAGCATTGGTAGGTATAGGATCCCATGTAGTAGGAGGAATAGGAGGAATGAGATAGCTACCACTATTCTAAGCTACATAGATTATGGGTGCTTGAGCAGTCATAGGAACATGTAGTTGAGCTTGCAGTGGAGCTTGCTATGCAATAGGATAGGTAGTTATGTTACTGACTACTATTACTAAAGGAGATAGCAATAAGCCTAGATTTTGGGTTTTTTTTGTGATCTAGTAATTGGCCTATGGCTCATGCATATGAATTCTTTAGCAATTAAAATATGTCCCACTAGGCGTGCTAGAAAAAGAATTATTGATCCTTAAAGTTTACACTTTGCAGGAATAGCCCTATGGTAAGTTCAATGGATGGAGGAAAAATTGTACTTGCACTCCATTGAAATAACCTTTGGGATTTTAGAATTTGAATCTTCATTATTGTTTGGGAGAGGGAAAAGTGGAAGAAACACTAGGTCGTTCATTACAAGTGAAAACACATTAAAATTTGAATTACATGCTTCCTTAAATCAATATGAAACTTCCAAACAACAAACTTCAACTAAATGCAATCCAAGAACATCCTGGAAACCAACGTAACCCTTCTAAAAAATATCTCCAAAAGATTATAAATGTATTGTTTACCCAAATAATATTTCCAAACACTACAACACTATGTAACTTAGAAGACCTTATTCTGATATAACTAACCACAAATCCTCTTGACACAAGCAAGAGAACAAGAGAAAAACATAATAAAATATCATCCAAAATCACAAGACATAAGAAATAGATGCAAAGACACGTGGAGAAAATACATTTCTCCTAGACACTACTACAAAACCAGTTCATACACAAGTAAATACATCTTCCTTTGACCAGCGATCCAGAAGCCAAAATTTTGGATATAGAAACTTTGAACACCTCTAACCAACATATTCAAACCAATAAAGCATATATTTACCCTAGAATAAATGTGAATAAAACTAGAAAATGAGAAAACCTTTGCAACACCATATTACCTTATTTTATCAATTTTCCTAATATCCTTGACATCTGAACTAACAGTTTCTTCTCAACCTGAACACAAGGGAAATAGGTGTCCACCTTTTAGGAGATGGAAATTTGGGACCTATTTCACACTTTATTTCATTAGGAACCTATATTTAGGAAGGGACTAGTGGGTTCCTCTTGAAATTGGATGGGGGTTCACCATTAAATAAAGCATCAAAGGAGACATGCAAACACCTATACACAAAAGCCTAGAAACTTGAAAGCATGAAATCATATTAACAAAAGGATGAAATAGATAAG
>VDFB02298941.1:0-28470 GCA_007258455.2 Sequoia sempervirens | reverse complement strand
AGATTTGAGGCATTTAGAGTTCCTAGAACGGCCCCAAAACTTTCTCAACCAGCATAGTCAATTTTGAGCGTGTTATTAACTTCTGACCTTTCCAACGGTTCAAACGATTTGCGAATTGGAGTCCCAGATCAAAAGTTATGGCCCTAGGAAGTTGGCGCACTTTCTAGAAGATACAATTGCAAATGTTCTTTTGAAATTTGAACTTCAAGTTGTAATTTTTCGGCGCCAAACCACCTAAACTCAAATTTGAATGTTGTTTTGGCTCCAAACTAATGAGGAGCTCGATTTATGGGTGGGTTTCTAATTTTTGGGTAACTTTTTGGAGACAAGCTTGCATATTGCAAAAGGGTTATTCTGTAGCTTTCTGTAACTTGCATGTGTTGTAGAACTTGGGGATTTGAGATCCTATGCATGTAAAAAGCTCCATTTTCTGAATAATAAAATTATTCTCTTGTTTGTGGGTTATTTTCTAAGTCTCGGGCTGTGCCCTCATCAGTAATTCATCATTTCTTGTGATGATGAATCACTTTCACTTGATGTCTTCAATTGTCGCGTCTCCAAGCTGCAACCTCATTTTCACGCTCCATTTTCCTACAAAATTGTAAAGGAATGGCGTTAGAGTTGTACTCTAAGCAATGATGAGTTACATTATGCTCTATACCTATGCTACCAATAGGAATGCAATCTACATCAAATCAGGCATTCACCAGATGATTGAGTTAGAAAGGTTGATAATCAAGAAGAACATAGTTCAATGGAAGCTTTCAGCTTCAATTATTTTTACTAACTTGTTTGTTTCAATTTGCAAGAACAAGTTCATCATGTTCATGATCATCTTATCAGATATGTGGAGTAAAACAGGCTCCCACAAGGGTAGAGCCCGACATATCATAAGAACACTTCTCACTCACATTATTACATGTGAGTCATCAAGTATTACAATTATCAAACAAGACTGTTGTAAAGCAATATAAAATAATAAAAGCAGTCTAATTCAACATGGTAAAACATATTGAGCAATTTTTTTTTGCTCATAATTCAAAGGAAACAATTAAAGAAATATATTGCGTTTATCATCTCTAGTTTCAGCTCTGCCTCTTATTTATATTCACATTTTAATAAGGCATTGAGCCCTTTATACTGAAGAGAAAGCAGAGCATTCAGCAAGTCAATTGTTTCTTACAAATCCAAAGCACATACTCATAATGAAAAGCAACATTCTCATATTTTACAATCAATGCAAATAATCAACAAGAGTTCAGCTGATCAAAAGAAATAAGATATGACAAATAAACAGATTTGTTTTCAGCCGAAAGCAGCAAAATATGGCTTAGACATGTATCTACAAACATATTTATTTCAAGTACCAGATGATAACATCAGAAAGGTAGTTAATGATAGCAGTCAAAGTCACTCTGAAGGACAACTTTGAATATCAAATGGTCACCAAGTTATGAGAAGACAGTCTATTGTCATAAGTAATAAGGGATCAATGTTGAAGAATTAAGGACATGCAAAGAAATAGATTTGTATTTCATAAAAAAAGAGCATTTTATAGAGAACAGTCATGGATATTATTGCTGCTATAGGATTGGTAAAGTAAATAAGACTATTGTTACAAGCATTCATAGTGATCAGAAATGTTAATCAACATTAACAATAAATGGAGCATCTGATTTCAAATGACAGTCACTGTCTACACAGATGCAAAAAAATAGCTACATAATGTAACAAAAAAATAAAAGAACAGTTAAATAAATCATCAGTTTCATTGAATTTTTGTTTCAGCTCTGTTTTTCATTTTACATTGCATACTAATTAAGTATAGAGCCTCTTTACACTAAAGTAAAGGATAACATCGAGAGGCATTTAAATTGTTTCTTTCAAATCACATATATAGTCTACAAAAGACTCAATGGGGAACAACAAAGTGAAGCCATATTAGTATGCGACAATTTCCAGTTCATAAGAGGATGCTATTCATGAGTGCTAATATAGTAGTGCTGCCTCATTAGGAGATTTATTCAAAAAGTATTGCTATACATTAAAGAGTGTAAAAGGATGACAAAGGCAACAATGTTCAGATAAAATAAAAGTTTCAAAGTATGTAATCCTATAGGAGATAAGACAGATGGAGATTACAAGTTATAAATACATAGAGCAGGAAAGATGTCAATATTCGAGTTTATAAAATAAAGAAATTCCATGCTCATTCAAAGCAAGTTAAACCCAAAAAAGTCACCATATAGTTGTAGCTTTTTCTTTTCAGGTGATACATAATACCCAAAATATGGGATACAAATATAGTGGGATATTTGAATATTTGCTCAAAAATGGAAATGTTCAAAAGAGATATAAGGGTTGCGACTATAATACACTTTTTTCCAAAGTAACCAGGTCAAGAATAGCATGGTTGTAGTCTGAAGGCTCATAAATATTTACCATTCCAAGTAAAACACTTTCAAAAGCTTTTATTTTAAGAAGGAAGCAAAGAGACAATGGAAACTTACCATTTAGGCCTGTAGATGACCAGGGCTATGGCTGAGTTGAGTTTAAGCCTTGATTTATACATGAACTGAGCTCTCATGGTGGCCAAAGCCAACAAGATGCAGAGATCAATAGGGAAAGGAGAATAACACAAAGAGATATATCAAATAATATGCATGGCCGCAGCTGTATAAGCGAATAGATGACTCAAAAATGGTAAGAAATTATCATTTTTATGGAAGGATCAAAGTTATCACGTGTTTTTCTGTTGAGATTCCTCATAAAATGTCCAAAGAGTGTGTAGGCCGAGCTCTAGATCAAGTGATTTCCATAAACCCTACTCAACAGGTCAGCGGCTAGCTTCTTCATGAAGCTTCTCCAAAGTCAAATGAGCATAATGTTTTTAGGGTTCCTCATTTCTCTTTTTGCATGGGTTTGATGGTGTTTCTTTTTGACTATCTTTTGGCCTTGAAGAAAATCATTATGTTCGTTAATTTTTCCCGTGGCCATGAATTTTAAGTCAATGAGCCTAGCAATAATATGGTTAGCCTTATCAAATATAAGACTTTGTGCTGAATATTATGGCAGGTTATTAAATTTTTCACAAATATATGCCAAGTGTGGTCGGTCTTATGAGCTAAGCATGGTGGTCATCAATGATTGTTAATGGAGAATGCATATTTTCAAATATATGCTAAGTATGATATATGAGATGGAAATATGCTTCAAGGCTAAATTAACTTTATTTTTCAAACTAATTTGCATTAATCAATGTAGATTGATTAATTAAATGATGAATTTAAATCATTTAATTAAATTAATCATTTTAAAATGCAAGTAGAGAACATTATGTGAGTCTCAATTTTACAACTATAGACTCAACTGAAGATTTATCATGCAAGAATGAACTTTAAGTTATCATGGTCGAGTCGATTAAAGCAAGGTGGTTTTTGCATGTTTTGGCCCACATCCAGAGATTACCAATTCAGTTTGAGTTACATATCAGTTATACGCATGGTGACTGTAAGTTTGAGACTGAGTTCACTCATTTTTACATGAGTTTGAACCTTATTTTTAGGGATTTTTGCTTCTGCTCAGATTTCACCTTGGAATTATCATTTTCTCACTGAAATTGACTTTCAATTTCATGTTCATGCACTTTGAAGTGCATTCTCTTTGTATTGTATATATTGGAAAAAAGTTTATCTTTTTTACCTGTAGTTCTTTCTTTTTCCTGCTTACACATACAACAGTGAAGCATTATAACTCAACTTTTTATTCAAGCATTGTAATAGAGTTTATATTCAGTATAGTGTTTCCTTCTCAATACTTTCTTGAGTTTTATTTTCATATGAATGATTTGATTTAAACATTGTGATTTTATCTTGAATCCTTTGTTTTGTCTCATTAATGCTTTAAAAAACAAGAAGATTTCATGTTAGAATTCAGGTTGCATGCTGTGTTTAACAAAAAATTCAGTCATTTGTATCTGTGAAAACCTAGTTCTCCTCATACAGACATTGAAACTTCAAACCTACATGTGAAATATTGATGAATTTCATGATCTTAATTGACTTGTGAAATAAATTTAGGACTTTATTGCAGCTGATTATAGGTTTAGGATAGCGAATAGAGTCACATAATTTTGGTACAATTATCTCCTATAGCTTTAGGATTTCAATTCAATTAAGCTTTCTATCTCTTTCCCAACCAATTTAATTAGTTTTAGGAGGTTTTCATTAGGGAACCAACCCTCTCTGGAGATTGATCTCAAAATTAGGCAACCCACAGGCCTGAGGATCATTCCATGTTTCAACAGATTGATGAATTTAACTATTCAAGCGTTTGGGTGCAATATGTTTGACAATAGTTTTTGGCATGCCTGGTGGGACTCTGAATCACTTTTCAGAGCAAGAATTTTATAGTTCAAGTTGCTATTTTGGTATATACAATAGTAATTCAGCCTTTCAGAGGATTATTTTCATATACCTAGCGACTCTGTTCTCAATTTCTAAGAGATCAAGTGCAAATAGCTTATGAAAAATATTCAGACAAGAAGCTCTCTTCTTCATTTGAATATTTGCAATTGTCTTCACCAAAGAGAATAGGAAGGACAACCAAGAAAATACTTGGTAAGATTTCAAGGAAGCAATCATTTTCTCTGGTTCTAAGAGTAGAACCGTTATTTTACACATCAATAAGAAGAGGTAGATCATTAGCAAGGAGACCAAGTTCATTTTCAGCTTCGCCAAGTTAAAGAGTACCAGTTTCACCTGTACTGATTGTACAAGTTGTAAATCTCATAATACCAGTAGCTCTAATGGCCAGAGCGCATGTTTTTGTTCCATTTAATGGCAGCAGCCCATTAGATCTAGCTCAACACGATGATATACCAGTAGCAGCACTCAAAAGTTTTCCCTTTTTACTAGTGAAGATCAGACTATGCCCATTGAGCATATTAGAGACGTAGCTTCACTATGTGGAGTTCACCATGTGATTCAGGAGAATGTAGCTTTGAGGTTGTTAGCAGTGTCATTCAAGGGGAAAGCATCTCAGTGGTTTTGTGACTTACCAGTCAATAGCGTCCCGACATGGGATTATTTAGGAGATAAGCTGACCAAACAATTTTTTGACAAGTTCGATCATTTATCTCTAGTTGAACAAATAATGACTATAAAGAGAGTGCCACAAGAACAAATGATGGAGTTTAATTTCATATTTCAAAGGACATGGGATTGAATTCCAGTAACGATAAGGCCAACTCTTGACCACACTTTTTTGTAATACCTTAGATCATTGCATAGTGATATTGCTTTAATGATACAGTCAATGGGTGGGTTAACATTACCAACAACATATGACATCACTATTAGAGCTGAAAATAGCATTATACAAGCTGGTAAAATCACCCCAAGACCCCCAATGCCAATTTTCCCAGAGGTACAACCATATATGCCTATTCAAGTACCTCCAATAGCCACTATACCTGCTATTCTAGCCTTAGGATTGCAAACAACAACACAAAATAATGTTGTTCCAACAAATTCTGACTTGCAAGGACTTAAAGATACTGAACAATAGCTAATAAATGACCAACAACAAATGGCCAAGTTACTACAAACTGTGAGTAACAACTTGGTAAGCCTTAAAAACTAGCAAGGTCATAATTTCAAGCCTAATCAATCATCATTTCAAGCAAACAAACTTGCTTATCAAGTTGATTACTAGGGACAAAGGAATAATTTTAACTTTAGGCCTAATTAGCCATTTAACCCAGCTGTTGCTATCTCTTCAAAAGAGTTGATGCTAATACAAAACAGTTTAGCACAGGATTACGTGTGGTGCTATCCCTACAATCAGCCTCATAATCAAGCTACTTGCATGAACATGGTGATTAATCAAGCCCTTATGGTGAAAAGTAGTTATGCTGCTTCTAAACAGACAACTAAGGAGGACAATAATCAATAGGATGATCAAATGAAGTAGAGTGACCTTGACGTTTCCATGATGAACTGGAAAGGAAGTGAATTTTGCAGAGTTAATCATGTCCAAATTCAAAATTAGTCAACCACTTCTATTGCAGCCAATACGAGGGCCAAGAAAAGGGCATTTGATCTAAGACAATAAGTTGTTCCTGATAAACAACAGGTAGACAATGACAAACAACATGTTGTTTAGCAGAAAAATCAAGATTTTACAGCTCAATAGGGGCAAATTCAACCTTCAACAGCTTAGAATGTTCAGATTTTACCAAGACAATAGATTGGACCATCAAAGGAGCAGCCTAAATTTTAGTTCTAGCCTCAAGCAACACAAATAGACACTACTGCTCAAGAAGCACAACAAAAGATTGGTGTTTCTTCTTTCAATATTGTTGAACATATGAAAAAGATAATTTTTAGCATTACCATGTTGGATGCATTACGCTTTCCTAGGAAAAAGAAAGTTTGTAGAAGGCTTTGGCTAAGATATCAATTTCTGACGAAACAAATAAAGAATAGCCAAGAGTTCTTGCTAACAGTTTAGATCAAAAGCAAGAGCAACTAGCTAAAGAGGTAAAGCCACCACCTTTTAATGTCAGCTTAATAATTGGTGATAACATAGTGCATAACTACATGATCGATAGTGGAGCAAGTAGTTCAATTATGCCTAAACAATTGGTAGAAAAGTTAGGACTTGAGTATGAACCATTGTCAAAAGGGGTAGTTCAGTTGGATGGTACAACTGTAAAGTCTATAGGAGTTATTAAGAATTTTCCTCTTACATTGCATGCCTATCCCAACTTTCAAATTTCACATGACATATATATCATTGATCTCCCACCTTATTTTTCCATTTTCCTATCTAGAGATTTCCCTACAAAATTAAGTGGTTATTTGTCATCAAACTAGTCACACATGTTTTTTAGGACTATATATGATACTAGAGTCACAATTAAGTTAGAATCACTAGCTATAGACCATAGTGAGCCTTATGTTCTGAATCCCATAAATGAAAACCTAGCTTTCCATGATCAGGAGGATCAATCCATCACCCTCGACCCCATTGTACCTATAGAAGGCATACCTAACATAAATCTAGATGAGTGGGCAACCGAGAATCACGAGGTTGATCCGTTCAATCTCATAGATGAAGTAGGTTTGGGCATTTATATGATTTAGGAACCTGATGTAACTATTCCAAATCTAGTCAAGGAGGAAAAACAAGTACAACAGATTGATCAGCTTTGGAAGCTATATTTTGACAGTTCTAGAAGTAAAATAAGTGTTGGTGGAAGAGCTGTTTTAATTTTGCCTGAAGGAGACATGTATTATTCAACTTTTAGATTTGGTTTCAACTATTATAACAATGTTGCTGAGTATGAAGCATTAATACATGGCTTAGAATGGGCCAAAAAAAGTACTATTAAGTGCTTACAGGTGTATGGTGATTCAAAATTGATAGAAAATTAGGTTAGAAATTTAAATTTAACAAAAAATGATTTGTTGAAATTGTATTTAAGCATCTTGTTTGGGACTTAATTGAGGAGTTCAACGCATTTAATCTGCAATCAATACCAATTATTTAGAATAAGCAAGCTGATAAACTTGTTGTTCTAGGGTCACAGTTTGACATTCTGACTAAAATTCACAATGTGGAGGTACAACAATATGTGAAGGTAGTTGTCAGACCTTCAATACCTAATAATAATGTAAGTTGGAAGATTTTTGATAGTGATGAAAATATAGTTCATTTTCTGATGGAAGAAGCAGAGTTTTCTGCTGGAAATCAGTGAAAATTTGATCAACAATATGGTGATTAGATCATGCAACTTAAGTCTACCAAGCTTTCAAAGGGTTTGGTGACCCTTGAATCTATCTTCAACACTGATGACTAGGTTAGAAGAGATAAGTCAGGCATCATAGTGAAGCAAGAGCATTACGAATCAATAGAAATATTCAAGGACAGGTTGCTTAAGCTTGGACAAGTCTGTACAAAGGCAGAACAACAAGCCTTTATCTTGATTTTCCAAGAATTTAGTGACATATTCACATGGCAGTATGGAGATTTAAAGGGTTTTAACCCTAAGTTGGATCAACATACAATTGAGCTCGAACCCAACACAAAAATGGTAAGACAGAAGCAGAGGCCCTTAAATCTGAAGTTAGAACATTTGATGAAATTTGAATTAAACAAGTTGATCGAAGGTAGCATAATATTTCCAATCAAGCACACTTCTTGGGTGTCAAATTTGGTGCCTGTCAAAAAGAAGAGCAGAGAGATAAGGTTGTGCGTTGATTTTCATGATCTAAATAGAGCTTCACTCAAGGATCACTACCCACTTCCTTCAATGGAGAAAATATTGCAGGTTGTTTCAGGATTAGAAAGGTTTTCATTGCTGGATGGATATTCAGGTTATAACCAAATTTTGGTTAAGGAGGAAGATCAATACAAGACAAACTTTACCACCAATTGGGGTACTATGGCTTACAAAAATATGTCATTTTGATTGTCAAATGTAGGAGCCACCTTTTAGAGAGCAATGAATATGGCTATCCAAGGTTTGATAAATAAATTTGTTCTTGTTTACCTAGATGATATCACTATTTTCTCATGAAATGCTGATGATCATTTCAGTCATCTTAGATAGATATTCGAGAGATGTAGAGAATATGGAATCTCTTTGAATCCAAAGAAAAGTATTTTTTTTGTTCACGAAGGTAGGCTTCTAGGTTATATTGTTTCAAAAGATGGTATTTCTATTGATCTAGAACGTATTGCAGCCATTCTGGCTTTATCGCTGCTCACTCACAAAAAGGGTTTGTAGAGCTTTCTAGGTAGAATAAAATTCGTGAGGAGGTTTATTCCCAAAGTTTATTCCCAATGTTGTAGCTTTATTACAGCCATTGACAACCATGCTGAAGAAAAACATTCAATTCAACTAGTCAAAAGAAGGAAAGAATAGTTTTGAGCAAATTAAAGAGGCACTTGCAACAACTCCAAGACACCTTCAAACTTTCAGTGTGTAAGAAAGACACCTTGATAGTGATAAATGAGCAAGAACAATAAAATAATAGTATGATTAGAATGTAGCATGATAGAGGCTACAAGAACACCATCCCAATGACATGTGACAATGCTAGAATCAAAGAAGGATATGATGAGAGTGTATTATAGTTCACAGGATAGTTTTCTTACACTGAATTCAAACACAAATGATAAAGGTAAAAATAATGATAGCAATAAATGTAGGATATGGAGAAAAGAGTTCTTTATGAATGAAATAAGTGGAAAAATCTATCCTTAAAAGATCTTCCATGCCCTCCTAGGCAATTTAATCATTTTCAAGTATTTTCATATATTTCTTATAAACATGTTGAAGGGGGGCTAGAATTGGAGAAGGATATGATGAGAGTGTATTATAGTTCAAGGGTTAGTTTTCGTACATTGAAGTCAAGCAAAAATGATAAAGGTAAAAATAATGATAGCAATATATGTAGTATATGGAGAAAGGAATTCTTAATGAATGAAATAAGTGGAAAAATCTAGCCCTAAAATATCTCCCATGCCCTCCTAGGTAATTTAATCATTTTCAAGTATAGTTTACATATTTCTTATAAATTTGTAGGAATAATAGGTAGTGATAGTAGTTGGAGAGAATATCTAGGGATAGTTGGATGAGTTGGATAGTAGGTGAGAACATATAGGGGTATGTGCAGGATCATCATGGAAAAAATAGACCTTTAAGTGACAATTTTTTAAAAAAAAATAGAGTTAGGCAACTTGACATAAAAAATTGAATAAGTTATCTCTATTATTTCAAAAATATGTAAGAATAGAATTTGTAGCAAATTGAATGGAGTTTCTAAACTACTAGGTTTATTTTTTTAAACAAAAATCTATTTGGTGAAAAATTCTAAAATTTCAATGCAGAGTACTTTTAATTTCGTGGAAAAAATAAGAAGTAGTGTCTCATTCCACCACCCTAACCACAATAAAATGATAATATTTTTTTATAAATATATTAGATATAAGTAGAGACCTATGTCCCAATGTGATGCATATTTTTTATAATTTTTCCAAGTAAATAATTAATTATGATTTTTTATTTCATAACTTTTAAAAAATATAAAAAAAATTGTACTGCCTTGACCCCACCTTTTAACTCTGGCCAAAACTTCATGAAATTCAATTTTTTTTTTTAATCCTATAGTATACGAAGTATAGAATGTGACACATGTTTTGGATTCAAAAAATGTGATACCGTTTGAAAGCAATAGAATTTTTTCAATTAGCCTATCAATCAAGACTTTAGTCATAATTCCAATAGAAAATAAATAATAATTATTTATTAAATTCAAAGTAAAGCATAATTTATATTGGTGGAAAGTTGAGAATCTCCTTTAAAAAACCTTTTCATTTTATTAATTTTGGGTAAAAAAAATTCATCAGCCACATACCCTACAAATACCCATCATATTGCCACTTTTTGGCCTATCATGATCTTGCACATACCCATAGGAGACATTTGAATCGGTTTAAGGGTCATTTCTAAGCATCTAGGAGATTTCCTAGTTGGATAAGGTCAAGGCATCAAATAATATTCATTCATCTATCATCATGGAGCAACATTTTGAGGTTTAAAGGCAAGGAGGACTTAGTTGAGTGCCTAAAAGAGGTTTGAACTAGCCATCACATGTGATTTAATTTCCAAACCATGTTGCTAATGTTTAGGGGTAGTTAGCCAAAGAAAAAGAGACACTTAGGGTGATTAGTTAGTCAGTTCTTGCAACTTTTTTCTAGTATTATAGCTTCTATAATATTTTTCCAACAAAAATCATTGTATTGTAACTCAGATTCTCAGTCTTGGGATTGAAACAACAATATAATTTCATTTATCAAGCAAATATCGAAGCAATACATAATATTGATATCTCCTAACCTAATAAATCAAACATAAGGGACCTTCTTGAACATGAGATAGTACCACTAGGAGGTACAAACCCTCCAATCATATGACCAACATGTAATTTTCATTCAAGGGTATGCTTCCCAATTATAAAAACACATAACTATTTAATAATGAAACTTATCAATGAGGTGAAAAAATGGGAAAAATCACAAGGCCAAGGGGAATAAATTTATATATAAGTCTTCTATGAAATTTTTGTGAAGTACTCACTATCTAAGAGAATAAAAGACTAGAGCATGCCGAAGGACTAACACATGCTAAAACAACACTAGCTCAAATCCACAAGTCTCAATTTTTTTAATGATGGAGTCTAACTTTGCTGTTGGTGACTAAAATTTGTATTTGAGTTTAAAATCACCACTATAGTACTATTTTTACAATATATTTGTTTTTCTCTACTATATTCCCCACCAAAGAATGAACACAAGAAATGATTTTCAAGATTCACAAAAGACAACTTACAATAGAATTGAACTCCAAAATTATCATGACTATGAGACCATTGTGGACATTAATACCCAATCTCCATAATATAATCAAATTAACAAGATATTTCTCAAGGATCCAAAGCTCTACAAAGGACTCCAAGATGAGTCCAAGAACATGAGAAACAAAGGGAAATATTGTTTACACTCCAAACTTGTCCTCATACCATGAGGGGAATAAAAATGGCATTAGGTCATGGTGAGTCCTAACACATAACTCAACACTATGATGATGAAACCAACAAATATTCCAATAATATCATAATTAAATATTTTCTATCAAATTATGTTTATTTTAAACTTGAATCCAAATATGCACTACTTTTGTTTTATTAAAATTGAAATAATGATGAAAAGCTTATAAAATGGAATGCACATTTGACACCAATATTGAAACACTATTAAAGCTATAAGCATATTGTTATCACTTTTGTGGCTAGTTTACAATGCTTATAATTAGGTATCAATATAATATTATAATTACATAAGAAAATTCAAAAGTCCTAAATCATACATTTTACATTTTTTCCTTGATCATACTACCAAAACACACCATATTACACAAGTTCTAACAAAATAATTTAATAGTTACCACCATAGTAAAGAACCACACAAAAATAGCCTATATCATATATCCACTTACTACACCACCTCTATTGGGCCTTTTAGCCTCACTAACAAATCCTCTTTGTTAACGATCCTTCTTGACAATGCTGCCACCTCCTCTATTAAGCTTTTCCCCCATGGGCTAGATTTATAGTCTTAACCTAAAATATGATTTCAATTTAAAAAATGATAGTTTCAACATTCAACAACAATTCCAAGACCCAACAATAGTGTCAAGTGATTCTTTTAGCAATTTTCAAGTCATAAAGGAATCTAAAATATTCTAATGGCATTTTTATTTTCTAATCACTAACATTAACATTTTATCTCCTCTTCCTAGCTCCCTCTCCATTTGTAGATTAGAATTTAAACTTAATTTTTAAATTCAAATTTAATTTTCAAAAGATCGTATGTTAATAATAGAAAACATATTTATAATACTTATCTTTAATTTAATTATGTTTTATCAATATTTATAAACATAAATTTTGAATTTTGAATAATTTAACCTAACCACCTCTTTGGGCCTCTACCCTATTCATATCCAATTTCATATTTCTAAAAACTAGATTTTTTATTATGTATTTTCTAATTTTGAATAAATTAACCTACCCACCTCTTTGTGCCTCTACCTTACTCATCCAGTTTGATATGTACTTAATCTCTTGCAAAAAAATCTACTTTTTCTATGCATTTCTCTCACTTTCTGATATGAAGCTTTTCATATATATTTCCTTCATGCTTAAAATAACTAGTACATTGGGCATTTTGTTTTGGTCTCTTGACCATTTGTAAGCTTTTATTCAAGTATATATGTAGTTTTATAACTTTTATAATATATTAATATTATTGGTTTTTTATCTTTTATCTGATTTTTTTTAATTTCACTTAGCTATTTAAATTTAAGCACAAACACATTTAAGTAGTCCCATGGGAACATGGATAGGAAGCCACTCCATTAAAATAGGGAAGAATTCCAAATTATCTTTTTCCTATGATAATTTTTTTGAATGGGAACACTCATCTGCTTAATTTATTCTAAAACATATTTAAGTTGTCACATGGAGACATAGATAAGAAGTTATGTTGCCTACTAATCTTCACACCAAATAAGAAATTGAATTTAAGCAAAAACACATTCAAGCTACCACATGGAACATATATAGGAAGCTGTGTTTCCTACTAATCTTTCCATGAAATAAGAAATTAATTTTTTTTTTGCTTTATTGATAAACCCTCTCATCTTAATAAAACAATGATAATCTAACAATAAATGCTTTTAAGTTTATAATAAAAAATATTAAATTTATTGCTACAACTAATAACAAGTTCCTAAATTCATACTTAAATAATATTCACCACAATATTGTTAAAAATATTTTAAAAATGAAAGAAAAAATCTATTTTTTAAAATAATCTAAATTAGTATGTATTTTTATAATAAATATTATAAAATTATATATATAATTTATAAATTATAACATTCTATTATATTTACATCTTTTAGGACATATTTTAAGAATTATTGTAGAGTTGGTGGTCCCATAAATATTTACAACATTAATAATAATTTGTGTTGTTAAAAATTGGAAATAAAAATCAGAAACATATATCAAAAAAGAAGGAAAGAAATTTGTGGAGCCATTGACTTTTTTGGCATATGTAGTTGTTGTTTATTTCCACCCTCCCTTTATTTTCAATTCCTAAACAATATTTTTTCCACAAAGATTTCAAATTATCTTTTTTCGTAATAGTTTTTTGCACGAGAACACTCAAACTATTTAAAATTGTAATATAACATCTAAAATTTAAAAGACGGTCGAAAACATCAAATTCTAATAGACATTTATATAAAAATATCACTACCACATACCATCAAATTTCAAGCCTTGTGACAAGCATGCAAGGCAATTAATGACTATTGGGAAGAAAACAAAATTATAAAATTACACTACAAAGACATGCAATATATATACCCAATTTTCTTGGAAAATTTGGGAACACTATTCCTTTCGTTTTGTTTCAAATACTTCTTATTTATCAACTGTTCCTTTCGCTTGAGGTCCACTTTTTGACTTTTGCCGACATAATAAGGACACAACAATGCGTCAACTTAAAATAGAAAACACCTTTAAACAGTCACATGAAGACATTGATTAATATGCATATGATTAATCAATTTTAAAAGTGTAATATAGCATCTAAAATTTAAAAGACGATGGGAAACATCAAATTCTTCCCACCAAATTCTAACACACATTTATATAAAAATATCACTACCACAAACCATCAAATTAGCATGCACTTTTACGTGAAAAGGCAATTAATGACTCTTGGGAAGAAAACAAAATTATACAACTGTAGGTTACAAAGACATATGAAATGTATATACCCAATTTTCTTGGCCAAGGTGAGAACACTGTACTGCAACAAAGACATGAAATGTATATACCTCCTCCTTATCCACTCTTCCTTCCATTTGAGATCCACTTTTTTCGGCTTCCGTCCACACGATAGGGACACAATAATGCATGAGCTTAAAATGGGAAAGACATGCTAGTACGTAAACAAAAAAGTTTAATGACGAGCGTATTTTCAGGCGAAAATTGGCGAAAAGTTAGGGAACGATTATATACGTATTTGAACGCAAAAATATACTAGAAAACATTCTTATTAGAAACAAATTCAAATTATGCATCTTTTAATTATCCTTCTGACCAGATTACAAAGGCAAACGCATACTGACAAGCAAGCGCCGTAAAAGTTGAACTTCAGCGTGCAAATCTTTATCAACACGAGACAAAGTTGAATTGCAGACAATTCGCAGAAGACGTTGTAAAAGTGTAATGTGATTTGACCAGACTCCATGTTTTTTCATTCTATATAAGAGGATTGCCCATTTTATGATTCAGAGCCATAGACGTAAACAGTAGCGAAGGCTTACTCCCAATCGCCATTGCAGAACTCAGTGTAACTGTTATTCACGTATCTGTTTTTTCAATGGATTTGTTCTCATATTCTATAGAATTATGCTTTTGTTATGGGTTTTTATTGATGAAAATTTTCTTTTTTATTAGATAATATAGTAGCTTCTCTTTGTTGAGATACGAGAATGTCTGGGCTGGTGTGCCTAGTTCAATTGGCTAAAGCATCCTGTTGCAGACAAGAGGTCACGAGGTCTAGCCTCCTCACCGTCCCCGTGGTACCAGAGGGCGTGTCGCACCAGTGTCACCGGTCACATGAAAAACGTTTACCAAGTGCACTGCAGTTTATAAGGGGACGGATACCCAACCGACTCCTGCAGTCGAAAAAAGAAAAAAAAGAAAAAAATACGAGAATGTCTGCCACTGTGTACCCTCCCAGTATGTGGACTGATGATGCAATTAACAAAAAAGAAGATACTAGAATGTCTGCCACTGTGTACCCTCCCAGTATGTGGACTGATGATGCAATTAACTCTCTTGCAGAGAATCAGAAGGTATATAGTGATTATTTTTATTCATTATCTTAAAAAATATTGAAAGCCATCTAACTGTTTTAGATTTGGTAATTTCTTTTGAATTTAAAAAATTAGAATATTGTGTGATTGTGATAAGTAGGAAGTATATTTTCCAATGTATCAAAGTAGGTTGTGTTATTGAGTGATTGTGAAAAGTAGGAAATATTTTTTGTAGCGTATCAAAGTATGTTGTGTTATTGAGTGATTGTGATAGATAGGAAGTAATTTTTTTTCAGCATATCGAAGTGCATTGTGTTATTGAATGATTGTGAAAAGTAGGAAGTATTTTTGGCAGTCTATCAAAGTATGTTGTTTTATTGAGTGATTGTTAAAAGTAGAAAGTGTTTTTGTAGTGTATCCAAATATGTTGTTTTATTGAGATTCAATTATGATAATGTTTTGTAATTTTTTTTTAAACAAATGTACATTTTTATGAATTATGTTTATTATTTCAGCCACTTGAAGACTCCAAGCACATGGAGGCATTGATAGAAGAGATCAGAAAAATGTTTCAGTCAATGGAAAATGGAAAAATAATCCCATCTGCATATGACACTGCATGGATAGCAAGAATACCATCCATTGACAACCCTTCCCAACCTCAGTTTCCACAAACACTGGAGTGGATTATCTGCAGTCAATTAAGTGATGGATCTTGGGGAGGAGAATCATTTTATTTACCACATGACAGACTTCTTATTACTCTTTCATGTGTCATTGCTCTAAAAAAATGGAATGCGGAGGAAACGCAAGTGCAGAAGGGTGAGATATATCACAACTTTCTCAAATCTATTTTTATAGAATATCCTAATTACCAATTTCTTAGACACCATTAGAAGCTTTTGTCAAATCCAACTCTTAATTGACAACGTCTTTTCCTTGTGGTCATTTGCAGGTATTGATTTTGTTAACAATCAAACCTCACTCTATTCAGATGAAAGAGGATATAGTAATCTGCCAGGTGGATTTGTGATCCTCTTTTCTTCTTTGTTGAAGGAATCTCATGCTCTAAGTCTGGGTATTTCTCATGAATTACCATTCATTAAAAAAATTCTTGCAATCAGGGAATCCCAACTTAAAGAGTAAGTGAAGTTCACCTAGGAGCATTGACA
Organism: Sequoia sempervirens; assembly: GCA_007258455.2. NCBI lineage: Eukaryota > Viridiplantae > Streptophyta > Pinopsida > Cupressales > Cupressaceae > Sequoia > Sequoia sempervirens. The sequence goes on along the minus strand of VDFB02298941.1, from coordinate 11,829 downwards.
ATTTTATTTTTTATCTCTAAAGTTTGAAATCTAATGAGTTTTTTGCCCTCCAAAATCAGGATTGATATGGGTGTCTTATATAGCCTACCGACATCTCTTTTGTTTTCATTGGAGGGATTGCAAGAGGTTATAGATTGGAGAAAAAAATTGAATCTCTGTTCAAAGGATGGATACATGTTAGGCTCTCTTGCATCTACTGCTTGTGTTTTTATGCACACAGGAGACAAAAAATGCCTAGAATTCATAAAATTTGTTGTCACAATTTGTGGAGACTATGGTAAGATGGTATATGTTCTCTAGTCTGTTTCATTTTCTATGACAATATTGATGAGATATTGGCCGTGTAAACAATTAAAATTATGAAAATTACTTTCTCACGTAATCTTATCTCACGTGTTTATTTTTTATTTTTTATCTCACGTGTTTATTGGTTTTCTGGTTGATAACAGTACCTTGTTTTTATCCTTCTGATCTCCATGAACGCCTTGTTGCCATTGATACTGTTGAACGTCTGGGAATCGATCGCTATTTCGAAAACGAAATCAAACAGGGATTGAATTATGTATACAGGTCTGTCCTTTAATCTTTTCCCTCCTTTTATTTAAAAGGAAATTTGAGGAGAAAAATCTTGCACATTCAGGTTAATATTCTTTAGAATTGCTAGAGAAATAATTGGTTTCACCAATCTTACAAGTTATTTTTCTGGTTCAGATTTTGGAATAATGGAGGCATCGGAAGGGGAAGAAATGATACCATTGTAAATCTCAATGATACCGCTAGGGGCTTTAGGATCCTTAGACTACATGGCTATGATGTATCTTCAGGTAAAGGTGGTATTTTTTTTTTTTTTTTTGGCTAACTACTCTGCAATTTGATGTATCTTCAGGTAAAGGTGGTAATTTTTTTAATTTTTTTTGGCTAACTACTCTGCAATTTGATGTATCAAACCTTTCTTAAAACCTACAGAGAAACAATTTTGGATTTAACTTCTGTATGTTGGAATACAAAATCAATTTCATTGTTATTTCAACAATGACGGACTAATATTTATGATAATTTTGACAAATGTTTGACATGTAATTGTATAAGTCACTTTCTATTTTTGAAAAAGTCATTTTCGACAAGAACTCTACAGCTGAGATTTCTTATAAGTCATTTTCGACAAGAACTCTTCCAAAATCATGTTTTCTGTAACAATCGAATGTTATTCTAATTGCCAACGATCTTTGAACATAATTTTTGTAATATAATTTTATTAAATTTTTCACGTAAAAAATTGATGCTTATTATTTTTCCATGTCTATTTTGCACGAGAAATTCTCTTACACTATATTGTTAAAACTTTGTATTTCCATGTTTACTAGCAAAGTCTGATTAAACTTAGAGATGCATTCTATCTAGGCATCTTATCGAGACAGGCTTAACTGCTGAACATTAATGGTTTAAATTATGTTTGACTGCATGCAAATAAAAATTTAGTAGTAGTTCATGTTTTTTTTGCAGAAGTCCTGAAAATTTTTGAAAATGAGAAAGGAGAGTTCTTAAGTTTTGCTGACAAAACATTCAGAGAGGTTGAAGACATGTTAAGTCTCTACAAATGCTCCCAAGTAGCTTTTCCCGGAGAAACAATAATGAAAGAAGCAAAAACTTTCACAGAAAGTTACCTGCGAAATCTTCGTGAAATAAAACATTCATGTGCGATCGCAAGAGATATCACTCAATCTTTTGCTGTAAGATGTCATGACTAATAATTCCTTATTGTGCATATATTGATTACAGTTCGCTTCCTATGTTAAAATATATATTTTTATAAGATTTCAATTAAACCAGGTTTACTTGTAGGTGGACTACGAATTGAAATATGGATTCCATCGGAGTTTACCCAGACTAGAGGCGAGATCTTATATAGAAGGTTTTTGGCAAGGAGATAATTCCTTGTTAGCAAATACTCTTTATAGGTAAGACTCAGCTTTCATGTTAAGCCCTCTACCCAAAAGTAGATAGAGGTTCCTTAATCATAACATGCTCACTATTTAAGCTCTTCCATATATGACTTGAGGAAAGAGGTAACAATATTTAAGCTCTTCTATTTATATGAATTTCCATATAATATGTGAGCTGCAAGAAGAGTTGAAAATACTAGCTGTATGTACTTGGAATTTTTTACATTTTAGAATGATTAGAAAACTCTTCATTGTCCTATTTATTAGTGATTGCTACTGATACGCTTATGGAAAACGATTTGTTTTTATAAACAGGTTGCCTTTTATGAAAAATGACAAGTACCTTGAGCTGGCCAAATTGGACTTCAATAAAGTGCAGTCTATACATCAGAAAGAGCTTCAACAAATCCAGAAGTATTGTTTTCTTAATTTTGATAGAAGAATACTTTTCATATAAATAGTTTTCATATAAATATTTTAACTATTTATATAGTAATTTTCATTTGATAAGATCAATTTTAATACAGGTGGTGGATAGATTCTGGCTTTAGGAAGTTGAATTTCACTCGAGAGAGATATATAGAGATATATTTCATGGTGGCAGCTAGCTTATTTGAACCTGAATATGGCGACTGTAGAATTGCTTTAACAAAATCTGGTTGTCTTCTTGTTGTTTTGGATGACCTATATGATAAGTATAGCTCTTCTGAAGACATTATGTTATTCAATGAAGCATTTAATAGGTAAATTTTGAAAAAAGTTTTGTGATATTCATATAGAATTTATTTGAAGTAGAAAAAAATAATTGGTTAATTTTAACTATCATGTTTGTATTGTATAATTGTGTCTTCAATTTAAATGTCATATGTGTTTAGCTTTGAATGCTATTAATTCATATAATGTCAAAGTTATTACTATTTTAGAAGAGTTTTTTTTGGAAAAAAACTGAATTGTGGTTGAGGTTTGGATAAAGTATCAATATTATGTTCTCTTGTTCTTGTAGGTGGGATTTAAATGTACTAGATTGCATTCCAGAACATATAGAAATATGTTTCCTTGGATTATACAATACAATCAATGAGTTAGTTGAGAAAGCAAGTAAAGTGCAAGGACATGATGTGTTTGAATACTTCAAAACAACGGTATGTGTAATATTAAAAAAAAATTACTCGTCTAAATTTCATTAAACAATCAAATTTCTAAAGTGATAATTTTTTATGATCAGTGGAAGGTTCTGCTTGAAGCCTTCACCAAAGAAGTGGAATGGTCTAGCCATAAGTTTGTACCTGGATGGGATGAATACATAAATGTGTCCAAAGTTTCAGTAGGGTACAGTACAACTATACTTACTTCCATCCAACTACTGGGTGAAGTTATTACTGATAATATTTTGTGTCAGATTGATGAGAGATCAAAATCTCTCCATCTCGTGTGCCTAACCACAAGGCTAGCCAATGATACCAAAACATACAAGGTAAATGCAATAACCTCCTATACTACATAATATATTATTTTTTCTTTTATATTAAACAATTTTTTTAACAATGTTCTTAATATGGATAAAGTATGTTTAACACTAGTATTGATAAATTATATTTTAATGAATGTTGATAAAAGGTTGAAAGAGAATGTGGTGAGTCGGCTTCTGCAATTGAATGTTATATGAAGGACAATCCTGGGACCTCAGAAGAAGTAGCTTTAGACCATGTTTATGGTATCATTGAAGATGGTCTTGTTGAATTGAACCAAGAATTATTCAAGTGTACTCAAGTGCCAAGAAACTTTCAAAATTTACTTCTCAATTTAGTAAGAGTGTCACAACTTATTTACATGGAAAGAGATGCCTTTAGCAACTCTATCCAAGATAAGAAAAATATGGTGGAAAAATATCTTTTCCAAAAGATTAAATAAAAGTAGTTATGGTGGAGATAACTACACATTTAACATCCACATGTACTAGTGTATTGTCAATATTTTGAGTTGAATAAAATGTTAAATATGTATTGAATAATTTTTAAAAGTAGAAGCGTTAAATATTTCTTGATTAAATAGTTAGATGTCAAATAAAATTCAGTTTACAATCATATTTAATTTCATGATTATGGCAATTTCTTTTATTAAAGCCATATAATGTAATCTTCATTCAATAGATATTATGTAAATTATATTTTATAATACTAATAATTTTTATGTGATCATCATTTTTATCTATTTAATAGTTTTAGGCCATTTATAAAATAATTTATCTATTTTTATATTTATTATATTAAGATGATATTTTACATTTAAAATAATTTAAAATCATATATTATTGGGTGTTATAATAAACCACAACATAATGTAAAAAATATTAATACTATCATTATACTATACATGCAATATTATTATTTACTAAGAATTAAATTATAAATTTTTTATTTTTTTTTTAAAGCAAAGGTAGTAAGCCCATATATATTTATATAATAAAAGAGAAATATACATAGTATGTGAATTTGTCCATGACTTCCTAAATAGATCAAGATATCACATTAGATTGTACAAGGGATGCAAAATTATGATGCATTTATGCCTAAGACTACTTAGTAATTATGAGACTTTCTGGTCAACTATAGATTAACATTACAATAACCCCATAAATAATCCAAAAGTTAGCAAAAATTATATGAACCAACATTGGCTATTCCTCCATCAGAGCCGACTGGATAGAGTTTTCACCATGTGCCTCAGAACTTCCCCCAACTTCACTGCCATACCCCGGATGAGAAACATCCACTACTAAATCCTTCTGAGCTAACCATCCATGATTTTTGGAGCCTTTACCATCGAAGATTGTTTTTGTTGCAACTGAACCACGACACTCATACCACCCTTGATTAGAAGAAACTTGGGCTGCACCCGAAGCATTTGAAAAAGATGGAAATCCCAAATCTTTACCAGTACCTCTTCCATACGACCCTACAACCTCTGTTCCCAGATGACCCACTCACGAATTTGGTGACAACCCTTGAAATTCACCTCGATCCATATTGAGAGCTGGAGAAGCTTCTTGTCTTTCTACACGAACAACATTTGGGATTGACAAAAACCCTCGACCATCTCTTTCGATAGAATTAACAATGGCATGAGGAGCATAATCTTGAAGAAAGGTCACTGCATAATGCTTATCTTTGATAGCCCTATCCAAGCTAACATCCACCTTCCTACAATACCTTCTTAGAGCATTTAACAACCTACTGTCATGCTTATACCATAGAGCTAACCTAATGGACTCAAAAACCTCCTCAAAGCCCTGTCGAGAAAAGATGAACTCTTTAGGGAATAAACCACCTAACTCCCCTTCTCCAGCAAAGACATTATATTTTTGAATTGCAAGCAACAAGGCATTCTTTTGCAAAAAAAAAGGCCTTACAAATTGACCAACAATGAATGCTAATTCCCTATATGAATGTTGTGGGCTTGTGACCTTGAATCCAAGAATGACACAAATAGCTTCTTCTACTTTAGGGCTTTCTAGATAGAACATGACCTTTAGACAGTCGTTGTGAGAGGAATTCCTCAAATAGAAGCTCCCATTGCTAAATCTCCATGCACACCCTTAGATTCCAAGGCTTGAAATCCATTTTGCAGGTTCTCCACACACAAACATAGATACTTGAGAAAACTAATTAAACAACAATGCAAGATGATTCCACTTAGCTTTTTGTAATGAGCCTTGCTCAAACTGACCTTGAATTGTTACAAATTGTAGCCTTGTAATTTTGTCAAACAATTTGAATGCAAAGTAGTGGTTTGCTGGTCTGAGCATTTTAGTCTGATATGAATGTTTTTAAATGATATTCAATGCATGAAATACTTGCAAATGACTCCTATGATGATTAGGTAAGGTCATAAATGCAATGCAGATTTCTTTTTATATTTTTGTTGGTGTAAATAAAGCCTTGTACCTAGTTAATTCATTACTAGGGGACTTATTTATATCTTAGTTAAGTTTACTTAGGTCCTAGGAAGGAATCTTTCTAGAAGGTGTTAGTTGTCACTAGTTGTTATCTTATCTTTTGACAACTACTACATGTGAACCTAGGTAAGTGTGATTAGTTGTCACATGTCATATGATTAAGACACTTGTCATAATCCTATGACATCTTGCATCTCACCTTGGCTATATAACCAAGGGGTATTTCTCATTATGTATCTTCTCATATCATTGACATTGAATATAGTTTATTCTTGTCATATTCATCTCTCTCTCTCTCTTGTGCTTTCCATTTGGTCTCAAGAGCTTGGCATCCATAGCCAATTATAACATGGTATTAGAGCGGGTTGGGTGCCATTGGAGAGTTTTTTTCTAAAGAGAGATACCAGATTTGGGGGTGTTCCATTTTTGTCTATTTGTTGTAGGTTCATATCAGAGCTTTCTAGTGCAAATCTAAGCTCAACATTGCATCCAGAAGGTTCAAGAAAGTTGATTTTTCCTTTTGTTTCATCCAAATTGGACATACGAGGCCAAATCTATGAGGCTTTGAAGCTAAAGAGTGGTTGCCAGATCCAGTAGGTAGCTGCATTTTTGGAGCATTTTGGGTCAAATTCGACCTTTCCATCATGTCCAGAAAGGCCAAAAACCCAAAGATCAACTGTCAATTCATCCAAATCGGAGCAGTTGTCCGGTGAGGAAAAAAATTTTGCCCAGAGAGTCGTACGGCCTCCGAGATCATCATTATTGCGTCGATATGATTTTTTGGAAAAAATATATATTTTATTTGAAAATTTCTGAAATTTATTTCAAAAAAATCTTTATTAAATTGCTTGAAGAATTTTATTGTAAAAATAAAAAGAAAAATTTAAATTTTTGTAGATACAGTCCATAAAATGCTTAGCGATACCACATAGACCCTACAATGCAGAGCTGACGGTCAGCTCACTATGGACCCACTAGTCACCCATGGCTCTGAGGAGTCAAATCAACCCATGGGCTCAAAGTATCAGTACGGTCGAGACCGGACAAAAACCGACAATTTCAACAAAGCTGGTGGCATTTTTTGGAAGTTCAAAAAAATTAAAATTTTTGGTGGGAGTATCCAAAATAGGCAGCGAAGATTCCTGACAAATATCACGAAAGTCGAGATATCACCAAGATTCATCGATTTTAGATGCGCCCGACAGCGAGGGAATGTTTGTGAGGGTGGAACATATTCTTTTGATGGGCGAGAACATCAAATTTAAATAGGCGATACATTGACATGTCCTTTGCGCCTCTCATTTGGTTTTTAGTTTGAAGGCAATATTCAAATTCTAGTAGCTTCGATCATTTTGGATCTTTTTTCAAAATTTTTTTTAAATGGGTTAATTTTCATACTTTACGGTGAATTGCAATCATAATTTGGTTTTTGGTGCTTGGCTTTTCTAGAAATTTCAGATTCTCATACGTGTTGTTGCTTCATCCTCATTTTGGGAACTTTAGGAGCTCATATCTTGCTCCTACGGTAACATTTTTGGGTGCAATTTTTTTTTTAAAGTGCATAATTTTTCGTTTACTTTTTAGTGGTATGATCAGATTGATATCATTTTTGTACCAAAATTATGTAATTATGTGGCAGCCTATTTTGGCATGTAAGCTTGCAGATGGACTAGCTTTGTTGTTTTAGCATCGAGCCTTCTCGCGCACTAAATATAAAGTGCCAAAATCAGATGTTGCTTGGGGTTTCTTGATTGAGTGATTTTGGGGGAGTCTCTTGGTGCATTGCTTTGATCTGGTTGCTTGTGCTCTCTTATTTTCATGGATCATTCTAAGGTTCCTTTGCTCACATCATATAATTATTCAACATGGCATCAAAATGCATGGAGTATTCTAATGATAGAAGGTCACACTCTATATGTTGAAAATAAGGTACCTAAACCTACAGATGCAGATAAAAAGTTAAAATGGATGATCAAACATACCAAAGCTCTTGGGTGTCTTCGTAGACTTGTTTCTCAAGATTTGTTGTTTCAAATTGAATCATGTGAAAATTCTCATGAAGATTGGGAAAAATTAAAAACATTATATGGTACTATAGATGAAGTAAGAGGCTATCAAATTGATAATGAATTGATGAGCCTTGATCCTAAGAACTTTGACAACATCCAAGACTACATCACTAAGGTTAATGATCTAAAGAGAGCAATGTAAAGCATGTTGAATTGATAAAAAAGGACATCGGTTAGTCCTGATACAATGAACAAACTTGGTCTTGATTATGCTTCTTTTGTTTCTAGCTTTCATACTCATAGAATGACTATGGGGTTTGCATATACTACCACTTCATTTGCATCATTTTCTGAGATGTTGATACATAAGCAACAAAGCTTATCTCAATGGTCTCATCAAGACCTTCCTAAATCTTAAACATTATTGGTTATTCGAGGTGAAATAATTAGAATCGGATAAGAAATGAAAGAAAGCAAAAGGAATAATAATCAACATTAGGATCAAATGTGAATAATCCATATTCAAATCAAGAAAATAAAAATCTTCTTCAAGGAGAATCATCAAAGGAGAGGCATTTTGTGCATATTGGAAGAAGGATGGACATGAAGAACACTATTGTTATAAGGATATTGATGAGTTGAAACATCTTCTCAAAAACAACCACATTGATTTTCCTTCTAGAATGTCTGAATCTTCTTCTCCTTCTACTTCAAAATAGTCTAAAAGGACAAAGGTAAGGCTTCATCATTAGAAAATAAAGGACAAGCTCTTTGTGCTCTTTCAGGGCCAGGGTCAGGGAGATGGGTTCTAGATTCATGAGCTTCTCATCATATGGCATCTTCATAGTCTATCTTCTCTTCATTTCAACCTTGTACTATGTCTCCTATCTTGATGGGGAACAATACGTACATGTGTGTAATAGGAAACTTGGGATCTATTAGTTTTGAGGAAAACACTTTTTAAGATGTCTTGTGTGTTCCTCATTTGACGAACAATCTTCTTTCCATATATCAGATTACACATGGTGGAGATGGGAGAACTGTGGAGTTCACTCCTGATTTGGTCATCATTCAAGACTTGGAGAGTAGAGAGATCATTGCTAATGGGGTGGTTGATCATTCATCTTAGTTGTATACCTTTGCACATTTTGCTTCTGATGATGTCATTGTTCCTTTGGCTATTAATCAGAACCATGATTCAGAGGAGAATTTTGGTTTCTTGAATTTGGGAGTTCTCACATCAGATCCAGTTCTTGATTCATACATTTCATCTCCTCCATCTACTATTGCAGTTGATGATACTTGTGTTTCCATAGTTTGGGTTCCTTGTGATTCAGTGTAGTAGGATATACATAGTCTTCCAGATATGGCTACTTGTGATGACTTCTTGACAGGTATTTCAGACTTGTTTATGGAGTCTCATCTTTCAAATTTGGGGGACATCATCGATAGCAGTCATCTTCTCTTTGATGAAGATGCTCCTTCTTTAGTTGTTGTGAGGGAACACTTTGACCCTCTTGTTCATTCTCTACATGATCATTCTTCACAGTTTGACGTGAGTGTGGATACTTTTGGACAACATTTGGAGGAGGCTTCTTTGTCTTCAGAGGGGATATCTTGGACTTTGGATCATGTTCTACATTCATCTCTACTAGATTTTGGATTGTCCTCTTCAGTAGTGTGGCCTAGAACGCTTGTTTGGAGTGTGTTAGCTTTCAACATCGACATGGAGACACTTGAGAATGCTTCAAAGACATCATCATCATCACATCATTCATGAAATTCTTGCATGCATTCATGATTTTTTTTCTTCCTAAGGGAAGGAATGTCGTTCGAATAGATTGGATCATCTTCAGCATTCAATGTCGAGCTTCTACCATCATTGTAGGAGACACAACATTGAGGGGGGGCTGCATTGTCTCTCTTCTACAAGGTTTTTACCTTCTCATTCATCATTGAGAGAATTTCTTTTATTGTATTTCATCTCTCTTTTGGGGAGGAGTTTTGTCACACTAGGTTTTCTCCTTTTCTTCGTTTGTGAGAGATTGCATTTGCATATGTACATGGGTACCTAACATGGCCTAGTAGTCGGGACCTATTCTTGCATCTTTGTGTCATTTGCATAATAATTTTCTACTCCGTAAGTTGCACTTAAGGGGGGGTGTTGGTGTAAATAAAGTCTTGTACCTAGTTAATTCATTACTAGGGGACTTATTTACATCTTAGTTAAGTTTACTTAGGTCCTAGGAAGGAATCTTTCTAGAAGGTGTTAGCTGTCACTAGTTGTTATCTTATCTTTTGACAACTACTACATGTGAACCTAGGTAAGTGTGATTAGTTGTCACATGTCATATGATTAAGACACTTGTCATAATCCTATGACATCTTGCATCTCACCTTGGTTATATAACCAAGGGGTATTTCTCATTATGTATCATCTCATATCATTGGCATTGATTACAATTTATTCTTGTCATATTCATCTCTCTCTCTTGTGCTTTCCATTTGGTCTCAAGATCTTCGCATCAATAGCCAATTCTAACATGGTATCAGAGCATGTTTGATTCTAACAATTTTCAAATGCAATAAATGAGATTTCATATTCTAAATATTCAGTTATCGTGCATAGACATTACGTCAAATAGTTGGTATACATCCTCTTCAACATTACAAATGAACAATATTCTAAGGAGAACTCCCAACTATATGTTATTGATAATGCAACCTTTATAATGACAAAATGCCAAGACTCTTGGCTTACATACATATGATAAAAAACTTGAATCTGATATATAACAATCACCTACAGCTGAAACAATATTCTAAGAATATGTAATGCTAATGAAATGATTAATAGGGAGAACCTGATTGGAATGGAGTTTCCCTTTGATGTAGATGATAAAGAAAGCAATAACACAACAGATAATGCCCCCTTGAGCCCAAGTCAAAATTTTGACTAGATGTCACTGTAACTGATCGATCTGCAAATATAAAAAATTTGTGAGCTCCAACTAACCTCTAAGAGGGTCATCCTCCTCCCTAGAGACTAGTGTCACCTTCCAAGAGTGAAATTGAATTTTTATATGGGCTCCCCTTGTAAAATTGTGGTCTCCATGAGTGCTGATAAGAAATTTTATTTGTTGATGAAGATAATTAGATTCCACAAGAATTTAATTGTCCTCCAATGCATCAAAAAGAGAAGAGTCCTATCACCAAAATTATCTCCTCTATTGCTCCAATCGAATTGCATACAATGTTGGCTCTTGGCCACAAATTTTGCACAAGTGAGAAGACTGAAGTAACCTCTCCAAATCTGCAACCCTTCAAGAGATATCTCACTCCCTCAGTTATATTATCTATGGGATTTATCGTTACCAAAGACACACAACTGCAAAGCCCTAGCTCCACAATGCTCAACAACAAAAAACAACAGATGTTGGATGATGAAGAATGAAACCTCAATGCCTTTTTATTCTTTCCTCTAGAGGTCAACCCAAATAAAATAATATTATATTTTGACTTCTAGAAGGTCTCCAATATTTTAAATATGATTTGCACTTTATTAAAGGGCGGGTGCATGAAGTTGATCACACTTTTGTATCCAAATGGGAATTTTTTTTTGAAAAGAGATAATGCGAGTGTGTTATAACGCACTCATGTTATAACACACTCGCGTTATGTGATTTTAAGAGAAAAAAAGTGAAATCTGTATATTTGCTTTTTATTGTTACTCAGCTCTACCCACGGACAAAAACCCTCACTTTCATGCTCGTGTTCTAGGAGGAAGGATTTCTACCTATTTCATCAAGAACAGTTGGATTCTCTTTGCAAATATGGCACCACGATGACAAAGAGATGCGGGAGGTAAGTATTGTTTGCTATAATTTGTTTTGAGTTTGTTAGTTTGAAATTGATTTTGTTT
>VDFB02298940.1:0-27165 GCA_007258455.2 Sequoia sempervirens | reverse complement strand
TGCGCTTGTGCAATGGAGGACGATATAGGTGATCTAAATGTCACTATTATGCTGGGGAGCTGATCAAAAGAGGTTGGATCTACAACAAGGGTTTTGGAGGAAAGAGATTTCTGTAACAATTGAGGTTTTTATGTGGGAGATCTGAAATAAGAAGCCCTTGTGAGTGTGGGAGATTACAAGGGTTTTGAGGATTCTATGAAAGGATGAGAGGTGAAGATCTAGGAAAGCTTCAGTTATGGAGAGCTTTCTGACTTGCAGCTGTGAAGGAGTGAGGAGCCACCATGAAAACTTAGTATGAGCTTTAGGAGTGTTGAATGTGAGATAGGGCTAAGAGGGCCTAGAGACAGCTTGGAGATAGATTCAAAATGAGAAAGGAAACACTTTTATATGATGCTCTAGGGGAAATATCCATAAGAAAGCTTGGAGAATCTTTATGTTTAGGGTTGTATCCATTCCTCAAATTAGTTTTAGGTTTGACTCTAGTGTCTAAGTGTCTTTTGAGATTCATCATTTGAAATTTTGGGGAAGATTGTTCAAGTTTGGGATGGGCTGTTAGTGCTCGAAAATCATACAGTAGTGACAAGTGTAGGCTAGGAAATAAGGACAAATGAGTCCTAAGCATATCAATGGGATGAGCACTAAATTGAGTGCAAGTACATAAGTGGAATATTGTAGAGTAGTGAAATTTTCAACTTTACAAGAAGATGTTTCAATAATCAAGGTTCAATGAACCAAATTTATTGAACTTGAAGGTTACAAGAGCTCAATTAAGATAGATTATTTTGTAGGAAAATACAGTAAGCTAGTGAGAGGTATATGGATTTTCATCATTTTTATGAATTCTTCCCATTCACCTCCTCTCATTAAGTTTCTAGTTTTGTTGTTGTTGTGAGGAATTCGTCTACATATAGCTTTATGCACCATGTTAAGAGGGAAAGGTTTATTTTTAGAAGGGTCGAGAAACTTGTTTCCATACATAGTACCATAGGTCTTATTGATTGTGATATAAATGAGTAAAAGGAAAATTCATCCATAAGGATCTGGGAGAGGGTGATACATCAACAGATGGAGTCACTTCTAAATCTTTTTAGGTGCAAAAATGCACCCAAGGAACCAACAATACAAAACTGTTGGTTCCATAAGGGTTGTTTATAAAACCATCAGTTTTCATAAAGTATGAGTTTTGTCGTGACAAAAATGAGAATGTGAAGCAAACAATTTGTTATTTACTCTTCCAATTCCCACTTTAGAACTCGAGGAAGGATCTCCAACACCCATTTAAGACATGGGGTTGTATTGGAGGGGGAAGGCATTCCATAGTGACTGTAACTCCAATTGGAGGATTGGGAATAACAATCTGCCAAGTTGCAAAGCACAATACACATAATGAGAGTTCAACACAGAAAGAAGGAATGCTAGGAAAATTACACAACTTTTGTGGTTGACGTATTCAAAACCAAAGAGCACTAGGAAGATAGGAAACACATGGAGTAAGTTTCTCACACTTGTAATTGTTTTCATCTAAGGAAGTTCAAAAGTTGTGCAATTTCCACTTCTACTATTTTTCTCTTGACATTTCTAGGATAAATTCTTTGTCTCTATGGTTTGATTTTTTTTGTTAACCTTTCCATTTTTTATGCATGCATTAATTTTGGAATATAAAAAATCCTACTATTATTTAAATGGAAATTCAAGTAGCATGGTATGGATTAAAAATTCTCTGATGGCTATACAAGCATGATTTTGTAGCTAATTATAGATAAAATGGCATCAAAGCAACAAGTTCCTTGACGTTTGTAGGAGTTTTGGTGACACGTAGGAGACTTGTATGCATAACCATATGTTTATGTCTTTGACAATGTGTTGTAGGAATTGTTGGTTGCATGATTTAACTTGTTGGACTAATTATTGCACCTCTAGGAATTGATCTCGTGGACCATCTGCCACCTTGGGAAATTGGGACTAACCGCCCACTCAATGTGAGGATGCTATGTTTGGAAGTTTTTTATAACATAAAGGCAAAAAATATATTAAAATAAAAACATATTACAAAGTGGGTTTGCCGGTCTTAAAAAGATTCCTAGAATACCAATTCCAAAAAATCCTAAAAATCCAAATGGATTGAAGATAGACAATCAGTTTAAGATCAAGAACCCTCCAATCTCCATAGCCAAGGTATAAGTCCTTGCAACCATAAAGATTATTCATTTTGTGAGTATCATAAGTAATATTTGCCTTTATGTAAAAAAAAGGTGAACCAAAAGAAAAACCAATAAACAAATGGAATAACAATGATTACAGGAAATACACCCCAAGAACCAGAACTCCAACAAGAGACATCTTGGCAGAAATTAAGAATCCAGAAAGGCATTGTAGTCAGTATTCACAAAATCTTTGAAAGCTCTATTTGAATCCCATGGCTCTAGGAAAATTCACCGCCAACAAATTCACCTCCAACAATTCATCGCCAACAATTCATCACCATGACAAATTCATCTCATGGAAAATTCACCACCAACAATTCATATCATATTGTTGGCGATGAATTTTCCACGAGATGAATTTGTCATGGCGATGAATTGTTGGAGGTGGAATTGTTGGCGATGAATTTTCCTGAAGCCTAATCCCATATAGGACAATCTTGATCACTTCCAGTGTCAATCTTGATATCATTCCAATTAGAAGCAGATTTAGCCAAAAAATTTGCAACTTGATTTCCTTCTCTTCTAGTATGGCTTCATTGAACAAAAATGAAACCATGAATAAGGATGTCAATTTCTTTCCTACATTCATTTTTTCTATTAGAATTTAATTTTGGAATAGTTCTTAACCAAGATTTTTGTCCTCAATTTTGTCTCAGCTAGTGGCACATATGATGGTTTTGCTTTGATTATTTTTGCCACAACCTCCTTATATTAAGGAGAACGGGCCACATGGAATGGAATGCCATTGGCAAAGAAGAACTTTCCAATGGCATCATCTTCCTCATCTTTGTTTTGCACATCGAATAACTTTGCCACCATGTTTGTAGCATCACTAGTGGTTATTATATGTTTCTCCTTAGGCTTTGCTACATCTACCTCTAAACTAGATGGAAAAGTAGAAGTAGAATGAGCTGAAACTTGTCGATCTAGGGTAGTCTTATTATTAGTAAGAGTAGGAGTCCTCAATGGCAAAGTGGTAGGTACAAGACTTTGGTCAATAGCATAACCCCACAATTTATTTATTTCAATTTTTTTTAAGTGACAATCCCTTACATACTCCTACACCTTTGCCTATGACATAAAGAAGGTGTGCATTAACTCTTGTTATGTTGCCTTGAAATTCAAGTTGACAAAAATGACATCTCCATAGCCTAGTGCCCCTTGTTGACCCAGGTTTTGCTTGCAATCTAGTTGCAAATTGCTTTAAGGGAAACTTCTTACCAATGTTCCACCTGAGTTTCGGGATCGGGACAGGGACGGGACGGTTTCCGAGATGGGAGACGGGGGGCCTAAATTGGGGGACGGCGGGGGGACGGCGGGGGGACGGCGGCGAGGGGGCGGCGGGGGGGTGGCGCTAAAATACATATAGTACTTGAAAATTAAAACTTAAAAGATTAATAATTTAATTGTCTAAACTCTAAACACAATAACACATTGCAATAATATATCCTGCAATCATTGCATTCTAATTTCTGATTCCATTTATTTGCTCATACTCATAGAGATGTCCGCTCATGGAATGCAGAATCATGGAATGCAATGGTCGCGCAGCTTGGTTGCAATTATTATTAATTTATTTGCTAACTCACAGAGATGTCCGTGGAATGATGGTCGCGCGGCTTCTGCAAAACCATTGCATTCCATGAGCCTCTCTGTGGATCAAAAAACGGTCCAGGTTTCCACATTTTGCATACAATGTACATGAAATCGCGAGCCAAAACGAAGGGTTCGAAAAATGAAATACCTCAAATGCAGTCGAATGCACCAGACTCCAGTCAAAAAACCCTGCGGCTGCCACTGTAGAATAATAATTCATCAAATGAAGTATAAAAGTTAGGTTAAAACTTAAAACTGATGTTTTTTAACTTTTTCAATTTTTTAACATAACAAATTCCGGCGTTTCCATGGCGTTTCCTGTGCCCGAAACTCAGGGAAACGTCTCCCTTTAGGAGGAGACGGCGGGGACGGCGGGTAATTTGGAGACGGCGGAGGGACGCTTCCGCGCCTCCTCGCCTCTGGAACGCCCCGCTCCTCAAACGCTGTTTTTCGGGGACGCTACCCCGGGAACACCGCTTCTTACCAAAGGGACTATTGGCAAAATCCTCTAGAATAATTTGGAAGGGCAATTAAAGTGTGCATTTCCAATAGAACTAGTTGCTTCACCCCACCTTCCCTCCTCCCACATCTATACTTGAAGTCTCTAATTGAACCTCCATAGATGCTTCTTGATTCTCTTCATCACTCATGCTATGAGTAGAACTCATAGTGACACTGCAAGAAACAAAATTTATGGTTAACGTATATGTTATAATGTCATTAAATAATAAATTATGCATCGGCTCAAGACACAAGGATTTTCTTTTTGTTTTATTTACTTCAGGTTGCACAAAGAACAAAAGTAGAGGATACACAAAAGAAAAAATCCTAATGTGACTTGTAAATTTAATTATCATATTTCTAATCAAATATTTATGCAAATTTGCAATTTTTTTAATAAATAATTTAACAAATAAATTAAACACCTAAATATTGCTATTATAAAATTAAAAAATTTAAAACCATTTATAAAACTAAAACTTAAATTGTAACAATGCAAGCCTCTAGGGTGCGAATTAATTACTAAATTAGTCAACTAAAATTACTAAGTTGAAAAAAAAAACTGTTTTGAAGGGCCAAACTTATCTTGAGGCTTGAAGAATGCATTGTTTCAATGGTGGATTGATGATTCAATGAAGTTTTCACACTTTCTCTTGCTCTTGCTCTTTTTGTCACTATATCCAATGCCCTCACTTGCAATCTTTCTCACTTTTGTAGCTTCTTGTTGCAACTTTTTCCCTCATTGAAACTTGGGAGTGATTTGGAATGAGGGTTTTATAAGTTTTTTGGTGAGTTCTTAGGGTTTGGTTGTGACCTATAGAGCATTAGGGTTAGGGTTGGTGGCATGAAGATAAAAAATACTTTTTGATTTTTTTTGGCTTTCTTTAGTATTCTTGCTATGGGGGGTGCTTGGGAATCTTGGGTGTAGTTGGAAGACTCTTGGGAGTCCCTTGGATGTCCTGGGGGCATCCCAAAGCCTCAAAGGTGTCCCCATATGAGGGGGATGTCTCCAAAACATCCCCTCTTTGAGGGGGACATCTTAGAAATGTCCTTGGGTGCATGACAATAGTGGTGGGACAGTGGGGGGATATTTCCCCCAAGTTCCCATGTCCTTGAAATGTCCCAATCTCAGAAACATGTACAAAGCTTGAAGGAATTGTCCAAAAATAGATTGGTAAGAAGAAGATCAAAGTATTAAGGTTAGGTAATTTTGCAAGCACATTGGTATTATTAGGCAAAGGACAACACCCTCCACAACTCAATTGGATGAAGTGTTTGAAAGGCTAAATATAATCTTATTGGAATGAGCTAGAAGCTTGTTAAGCAATGTTGTTCTAGAACAAGAGTTTTGGGTTGATATAGTTAGTACTACTTGTTAATTGAAAACTAAGTCTCCTGATTCTATGTTTGAGGAGAAGACACCATATGAGATATGGACAGGTAAAAAGTTTTTTGTAATACACTTAAGAGTATTTGGTTATAAAGAGTTTGTTTATGTGCCAAAGGAGAAATGGTCTATCCTTCAACCTGTGATAGCAATACTAATCACCCATTTATAGAATTTAGGCTTGAGTACAACCATCAAGTGGTATTCAAAACCATAGAAGAGCCCAAGAGACATATCACAATGCTCAACATGCATGAAGAAGTTACATGGAAAAGGGATCCACCTCTCCAAGGACACCATGCATTCATAGATTCTCTATGAGAAATTGTGACCCTTCCCCATCCCAAAATGGAGCACCATTTTCTAATTGAACTAGTCAACTCATAACTCATTCTTTCAATTCTCCATCTCATGCCAAGTGTTTGTAAGAATCCTACGGATCCTTAACTGCACCATTTACATGTATAACATTATATAATTGCAATATTAACCTATGACCTCAAGATTGTAACCTAGAAGCCTAATATTACAATAACATCCTAACATTGTAACTAGGACTTGCAAAGTGTAGAACACACTTAGTCCTAACAGTGCAGTATCTAGATACATAAATGTGTAAGGTGTGCAAGGGTTTTCAAGTTGTGTGATATATATATATATCCTCAGAATTATAAATATCTCACTGCAAGGGTATAACTTTTCATGGTTTCAAGTACTAACATGCTACACTTAACTATTATGCATAGAAATTGATAGCATAAGGCCAGATAGAATCGATTAACAACTGGAATAGCGCTGTTGTTTAGAGACAACCATCAACAATCCATATATATAGATAGCCAAAGGTGAAATTAGTTTGATAAATGATCCAAAAAACAATTGTTGATTTGAGAATAATCTTTCTTGCCCCTCAAACCTTTCCTGGCTTGATGTAATCCATTCTAACACAACGGTCAAATGTAAACACAATCATGAGTAGGTGAATGAAAATAGAAAATTAGCATCCATTCGGTAGTGAAAGGAATTTCTACAAACAAAGCATATCATTTATAAAACAAGAAAGCATGCACGAACACACATATAAAATGTTGATTTATAGTGAACTCTAATGCAAGTTAATCTGTTTCTAATGCCAATTCATTTATCGTGATGTCTGCTAATTATTGTTTCAGAACATAATTTGTATCATTGGATTGGTAGCATATGTAAACAATAATATGTCCATAATTGCATATAGTAATCTACAGGGGATGACCAGATTACTATATTGCCAGTTGAAACTCCAGAATTAGTTAGAACCCAGGTTTACTTTAAATGGTTTTCAAATCCATGCATTTATAATATGTTCCCACAATGTGAGATGTTTTTGTGTCATGATTGTTGAGTAACCTAAATTGTAGGAATTTTGCTTTTATATTATATTATGAAAGTAAAAGTATTCTGATTCTTCTGGCCTGCGCACAACTCAAAATGTGCAGGTTGTTAGCAGCATCTCAATGTATGCTCTGCTTTTGCATTTGGTTATAACAGTAATGCAACTGAAAATTGAAGCATATGAATTTTCTTCGCTGCATAAGGTAATTGGTTTTTTATATGTTTTTAAATGATCGTGTGCTTTTGTTTCAAATGATTTTTTTTTTATTCAGGAACAAATTATTTCTAAAAGATAAGGTTATTTTAATGCCCTTGGACAGGTGATCATGGTTCTGGTTAATGACATTGATTTCCTTAAGTTTTGAATGTTTTTTCTATGGACAACAGAAGTTTTGTATCAACTTTGTAAAGAGATACGAAGAACTGCTCTTTACCCTTAGAAATGGTATATCAATTTGAATAACATCAACTTTTGACAGGAAAACAGGTTCTGCTTATCCTCCTAGCACACAATATTTTGGTGGAACCTGGTTTTCCAAAGGAACAATAATGGAGAGAATTTGAGAACCAAACAAACATGATTTTCCAAATTAACAATGTCTCTATAAAATCCAGATTTTGAACCTTAGAATAAAAAGTAATCTTATTTGAGTGATTGAATTCTGTTTTTCTGTGCTTACAACATTGATATATATATATATATATAAGCAAACTTCTTGTTAACAATAATAAACCGATGTCTATACTAGTATCTTTCTCAAATCCGGAACCTATTATCATAGCATGCTACCAAGATGACTTCTCTTTGAGGCCAGCTTACATTCCTTGGCTTTCCGAACAATCCACAACATCACAATTTACATGATTTTGAAACTTTTAACTTATGATATTTAATGGTTTTGTGACCTCTGACCTTATAGCTTCCTATTCTAAACCCTAGAATGCTTTACAGTCTAGGATGCGTAATCATTCTCCTTTTCTTTCCGTATAAATTCTCAGTACTTTCTCCCAGGTGGCCTATGCACTTGGAGTGAGATCTTAAAGTAATGAATATCTTTTGATTCATTTTACTTTTTGTTTTTATCCTGTCAAAACATTTCTCTGTTAAACGTCACATGGTGGTGATCTCTTAAGAGAGGTAAAGTCAATTTTCTATATCTTTCAAAAAAATAGAACATGGATAAACTTGCAAACAATGGAAAACAAGATAGGTAGACTACGTACAGCTACAGAGATTCAAACTTTATGCAGGCATGAGAGTAGAAGCTGCAAGGGAGGACAAATAATGTTGGAACTAGCCACTTTTTGAGATCTCATTAATCTGTGTTTGATTTAATAGAATCAGTTGAATATTTTGAAAGTTCTTGATGGCTAACCAATTTTGGTTTTCCACCTTTTTTTCGGTGGAGGTTTTGGCTTCTGAGTCTCCTTTTATGTGTTTTGCTTACAACCAAGACTAATTTTACATAATAGGGCTCTGTGTTCATCATGTCAGCATCCTTTTATCTGATTCTTCGAGTCACTGCTTTCTGTTATTTATCAGAACTACTCCATCCAACTGCATTTTGGCTGGTTTTGGATGTTGATCTTCAAATTGATAGGCCAATTTACATCAGGATTGTCCTTATGATCTGTCTTCCAAAGTTTGGAATTGATTAAGTAGAAACTAGGTAGTTCTATTCTTAGTAGGTCTCTTGTCATTCCTTATCCTGGTAATAGATTTCCAATTTCGACACTTAGATTTGGAGTCATCATTCTGTAGTCTTGATGTTTTGTGTCTTTGCTCCTTGGCGATGTGCTAGCTTCAGTTCTGTTGTTGATCAATTCTTGGTGTTTAGGATATGAATGTTAGGATATGAATGTATCAAGTGCCTGTGTTTGAAACATTTCTACATTAAAAATTGTCCTCCCATGGTTGGGTGGTGCTCCTGGATGAATTCCAACAACTGGAGTTTGATTGAATCGGCAATGTTTTCTATGAGTCAAATTATACCTATATTCTTTGTGTTCAGATTTGATATCCATAGTTGTAACTTGACAAAGCATAAGGAAAGAACACAGGAAATTCTTCCAAAATTCTAGAGAAGAGTGTGGAAGTCTATCCATATTATAACCAATGTGGGTGTATCTTCCTATGGGATAAATCTTACTGTCAATATTTTCATGAATGCTTCCACTTTGTCCATCATCTCTAGGCTCCTTTGAAGCTGCCATTTTTCTATGTTCACCTAATATTGACCATGAAATAACCTCTTGTCAACATGCTGACTGCTATTTTGTGTTGCAGCTTCTTATTAATATTCGCTTTTGGATTTTGTCAATCAAATATGCATTAAGTGTAAATAAATTCATTTTCATAGACAATATGAATTTGTGTAATCAGCATCTTGGATTTAATAACAAGTTCTGAATTAATACTCCCATGTTCATTAGCAGACTTCCTCTCCTTTTATTTAAGTTGGTCAATTTTCTATTGATAAATGGGAGGAAGGCTCAGCAAGCAGGGAGGGGGACAAAGTTTCACTTCCTTTGAAAAGTGATTACTTGTCCAGTCTACTAATTGAAAGATTTTGGGTGCCCTAGGCATTGAAAAGTTTTAGGGAAAACTGAAGGCTTTTTGAAATAGGAGATGCAATGAGTCAGAACAATTGAAAAAAATGCTTAACTAACCATTGACAGACACATGTCAGAATTGTCAAATAGTTGACCCTTAGGTCGAGAAGGTTGTCTCATGAAGCTGGAGGCATAAATTTGTTGACTGAGCAAAATTGGAGGCAATGGAAAGGGATAAAAGATCTTGTTTAACAGAAACCTTGGTATGTGTTACCTAGTGGTTTTGGAATACTGAACTAAAGCTACTTGAAATTAAAATGCTTGAAGAAGAGGATTTTCCGAAGTACTAAAATGGAATAAAAAGGAGATTATTTTTTTCTAAATACATTTGGAGCTGCATAATGAAAATTTTATAAGCTGTGGCCTCTAATTCATTCTCCTTTTAAAGAGCAACCAGCTTGCAATGAAAATGACAGAAGTTCAAATTTACTACAATCTCTACAAAGATTATGAAGACTTGTAATATTAACATTAAACAACAAAAGCCCAAATAATGGAAGTGAACAATTCCATTTTTTAAATGATAAAAAAAAAGAGTTTGCAATTTCTATTATCACATTTTGATCAACATTAGAGAAGATTTGAAAGGAGGATGAAGGTTTATGCTAGGGGAGACAAAAGTCGCACTCCATATCCTTGCTTCTTTTATGTTGAAAGTGGGTTTAGTCAAGGGTTTTGAGTTTAGCTTCTTTTCCCCCAAAATTGCCTTTTGAGCCTAGGTGTTTGTGGTCACCTTGGGGTCATTTCATTGTAAGAAGAGGTGAGGTACATGCTCAGGGTTTGGTGGTGCAAAGATGTCTTATCCTGCATGTGGTGTTGTGGAAGGTGCTATTGCCCAAAAAATTGTTGATAGTGGTTGTAAGTCATAAATCCACCTTAGTTTTTGGTGACAGTGTTGCAGTTCATAAAGGAGCAATGTATCTTGAGGGAGGTTCAAAGCAAGGGGATGTTGAACAAGGTAATCCCCTATTTTCATTTTGAAAGTTTTCCCTAATAATGACATGTTGAAGGCTATTTAGAAAGAAGAGCTTAGGCTTAACTATGTGAGAATATTTTTTGTTTGTTTGAGTAAAAGATTGCATGCCTTCCTACAAGTTTTTAGATGATCGGGTCATGTCAATTTAGGGAAATATGTGAGTATTTGTAGGATGATGTTGATTATTTGTTTAAAAAATAATGGGTTGCAAAGAGAGTGGTTACAAAGAGTTTTAGGAATGTTGGCAAATCTATTTTTATGGTTTCGCCATGGGATCTAGTTCAACTAGAAGATGTTTTATATTAATCTTCTAGATAGATAGAAATATGTGATTTGCCTTGTAATATTTGGTTTTTTCCACAATTGCTTAAGCCCATGGGGGAAGTTATAAAAATTGAGGACACCAAGTCCTCTTTACCTTATATGAAAGCCAAAATTCTAATATTTCTAGACTTGGCAAAGGCTTTCAATGATAAGATTTTATTTCCCTTGCATGGTACCATGGTGCCTTGAAGAATCAATTTTTTAGGTGGGCTTGGCTCTTTTTTTTTCCCAAAAAAGATGGCCATGTGAGAGGAGACTATCCTTGTCTTAAAAGCTTAAAAAGAGGTTCTAAAGAAGAGATTAATATAAATAATGATGTTAGATGTGAAGATAATGATCTCTCATATTGATATTGTCCTTTTCAATAACAAAGTTGTTGATTGGGACAATGTTGAGTGTGAGCTGATAAGAGTTGTTCCATATGAGCCAAAACCTAATGTTTATGGCATCCTAATGACAAATATTCATGATGACATGCTAATGACTACTAATCTAGGTGAAGATACTAAGAGCATGGATTCTAATGAACCCCTTACAAGAAAAGCTTATCTTAAACCTTTGTTGATTGGCCTTGGCCAAAGGTCTACTTGTATGGTTGTTAAGGGGCATAAGTTTAGTATTGAGCTTTAGGTGGATAAATGACCTAGTCTTGTGGGTTGTGAAGAGAAAAATCAAGTTGATTCTTTGTCTCTTGCAAGGCTAAATGAATGCAAAATGGGGGTAAAATTAATCCCTGCTTTTGAAAACTTGTGTAGAGGTAAGGGTTCCCCCTATGTAGATTGTCACTCCCTCATTAATTTTCTTCCATGAAGGTTCCCATTTGGAATGTTAAAAGGATGGAAAGCATATGAAATTATATACTTTGTTAGGTATTTTGTAAATCAAGAAATGACTTGGATTTTTAATTTCTTCAAGAAGTTAAATCTATGGGGTTTTCATTGGAAAATGCACTAAAATTTACTTGGCTTGAATATAAGTTTGTTGCCTTTGAACATGCAAGGGGAAAGGGGGGTTTGTCATTATGGTAAATAAGAAGCTAGCTAAGTGTATTGTCAAGGATTCTCTCCTTGCTCAAGGATTGTTTGAATTAAAATGGTTATTAGTGTGGAGGTTGGTTTATGCTCCATGTATGCTCCTAATGATTATAAGGATAGATCAGACCTTTGGATGTGGTTGTGTTCTAATTTTCCTAGGATCTCTTGTATCTTTTGAAATTGTTTTAATATGGTTGAAAACAAAAAGGACAAGCTAGGGGAACAAGGTTTGTTTGCAAAGGTAATAATTTGTTTTTCTTGTCCAACTTTAAGAGAAGATTTAAATTGTGTGACCCTTTGAATGGTGGTAAAAGTGATAGTAAAACTATTTAGTTCTCTTAGTCTAATATACGAAAAGATATTAAGAGAATATTTTGTAGATTGGATATATTTTTCTTTGATAAATCCTTATTTAGAGTTATTCATGTCGATGGAAAATATTTTGTTAAGGTGATTCTTTTCTCTTTGTCTAACAATCACTCTATGGAGTGTTATATAGAGTCATGGGATGTTCTAGCTCATAGAAATTCATCTTTTCAAGGATTGTTCAAGTTAAATTTTTCCTCGCTAAAAGATAAGCCTTGTTGTAATGGTGTTGATACATTCATGGTTGGAGGGTCCAATGAAAGATTATACAACCATGTAACCTAATGAACTATCATTCAACGAAATTGAATGAAACAATATAATTGTTCATTAATTCATAGTTAAGAATGAATTACAATTTGTTGTAATCAACTTCCAACCTGTTAGGTCACAATTGGTTGATTACATATGAGCGAACTATAGAATTTGAATGATATTATAATACAATGCCAATGCTCAAGCTATCTTCTAACTTGACTTCTAATGATCTTGAGGAATATTTATATATCCACTTCTAACTTTAAGAATGATCTTAGTCAATTGCAAGGAGGTGCAAAGCTCGATGCCAACTGTGACTTGTAGTTGGCCAAAAGAATTTTTTTTGGAATGGATGTGGTGATGGTGGGGCAATGGATCTCAATGTAGTTCATACCATAAACTCTCTTGCATCCTCTTAGTCCAAAAATGTGTTACTTTTGTTTCAGAAGCTTCAAATAGTGAATTGGGTGTTATTCTACTATCTTGACAATAACTTTAGAACTAGAATATGCCCTTGTGATAGATGTGGGAGCATCCAGTAGTGTAGGGGCAATCTTGCATCACCTAAAAAATAGTTTTTTCCCTATTTTCTTTAGTTGTTTTGAATCCCATGATGGCACTTAAGGGGTGTAAGACAATCGAAAGTCAAAAAAGGTGGAAAACAATCACTTACTATTTTTAGTAAGTCAGCCTAATCGAGCTCATATGGACCTGAAAATTTACCCCAAGGAGTGGAACTGAAAAACATTTCCGATGACAGAAGAATTTTATCAATACCCAGTATAGTTTGGGAGATATTAAAGTTTCAGTTTTGAGAAATTTCTCCAATGCAACTTCAAATTCAAATATGAAAACCTTAGAAGCCCTGAAACAACTTGAAAAGTAGACGAAACAATCTTTGATGTTTCAATATTGTAGATCTTTTCGAGAGCTTTCCAACAATATATCATATAATAGAAAATCAGACACCTGGATCAAAAGTTATGGCCCCACGAAGCTACCACACTAAAAAGTGAATTTCATTTAAATATCTTCCTAGGAAAGAAATCAAACGGCAAGACTTTTGGTGCCAAAAAAAGGGGGAAAGTTACACTTTCTAGAACATTCTAGGGTGGTTATTGGGTAAAATAAAAGGGTTGAGTGGAGGCTGTATAAGGTGGCTCCATTAGTGTAAATTGTGGCTCCGAATAATAGATTTTATTTTCAGAGTTGATTTGGATGTAATGAATCAAGCCCATGAGGTTGTATCCTTGTAATTTTTGAATCTATAATTTCATTTTTGGAAAATAATTAAAGTGGGTTGTTTTCTATCTTGCATTTTTTGCATTGTTATTTGTTATTGTGTTTTGTGTGGGGTTTGGAAGGTGTAGCCCTCGTCAAGTGGTATCAGAGCCAAGTTTTCCTAGGTGTGTAAACAAATCATTGAATGTGAGCAATTTGCACCAGGACTTGTGGTTGTGGGTTTATGAGAAAAGTGATCAGAATGCCTCCATGAAGAAACTGTGGTGGTGGAAGAAATGTTATTGTACCAGAAGAGGGTTTTAGAGCCCTATAGAGACAAGTTCAAGCACTGCAAGAGGAGTTATCTCGAGGGTTTGAGCCAAGAAGAGGGGATGAAAGTGAAGATGAAGTTGAAAATGAAGAACAATTCAAAGAAGAACAAGATGTAGTAGATCCAGAGCAAGTTAGATTGGGAAAATGCCAAAGATCAATGTTTCTACATTTTTTGGAAATTTTAACCCAGAAGAGTTGATTGATTGGATCAACAATATGGAGGAGTACTTTGAGTATGAGGAGGTGGAAGATCCTAAAAGGGTCAAATTTGCAAAAACCAAGCTAAAGGGTCATGCAAATATTTGGTGGAAAGAGGTACAACTAGAAAGAAATTGAAGAGGAAAAGAGAAAATAACCAGATGGGACTTGATGGTGGACAAATTAAAAAGGCAATTCATTCTTGTGGACTATGAGCTAGATTTGTTGAAGAAGATGCAAGGATTGAAACAAGCGGGAAAATCTGTTAAGGAGTATATGAAAGAATTCTACTGTGTCCTAATTAGAATAAGCCATTCTGAGGCCAACAAGGAAAAAGTTGCTTGTTACATAAATGGGTTGTGGTTGAGTATTCAAGAAGAGTTGGGTCTTGTAAGAATGTCTACCATTGAAGATGCATATTAGTTTGCTTTGAAGGTAGAAGAAAAGTTGAATAGATGGTTTGAAAGCAAGCAAAGAGGTGGGGGTCGTGGTGGAAAGACTAGTGGACGGTCATATGGAGGTCAAAATGAAGATCAAAAGAAGGGTGAAGGACCCAGTAGCAACTAAAACTAGAAAGGAAATAACAACTACCATCCTCATGATCAAAATAATGGAGACCAAAGAGGAAAAGGAAGATCTAGATGAGGAACCGGAAGAGGAGGCTTTCATGGAACTTTTTTCTAGTGTGTAGAAGGACATAAAGCTTATGAGTGTCCTCAACATCAAGGAAGGACAAATAGAAGACCTGAGGGTAATGCACAAGTTGCACATCTAGATGAAAATGCCGAGTCTTCACATTTTGATGATGCAGAAAGATGAGAGGTTCTTGTTACTAGAAGAACCTTGCTGAATGAGGAGAAAGAATCAACTCAAAGGAAGAATTTGTTTCATACCAAATGTAACCGTGAAGGGAAAGTTTGCAATGTTATTATTGATGGAGGTAGTATTGATAATCTTGTTTCACAAGAGATGGTTAGTAAGTTGCGATTGGAGAGAAGAAGGCTTTTGAATCCATACCAGATTGCTTAGTTTCAAAAGGACCATAAAGCTTTTGTAAATGAACAATGTTTGGTAAAGTTCAAGATTGAAAATTACCATGATGAGGTATTGTGTGATTTTATGCCTATGGATGTTTTTCATATGTCCTTAGGCAGATCATGGTAGTTTGATTGATGAGCGGTGCATGATGTACATGCTAACACATATTCCTTGACAAAGGATGGTGTTCATCATAAGTTGAAACCCCTAAGGGAGGCAAAAGAAAAGGTATGCAATAATGTAAGAATTTGTATGGTTGATGGAAGAAAGTTCTTAGAAGGTATGAGGCATGATCATATGTGTTTTGCATTGATCCCTAGAGTTGATAAAGAAGATACTAATGAGTTGCCTATAGAGGTTTTAAATTTGTTGAATGAGTTTCAAAATATTGTTTTTGATAATGTACCTGAAGGTTTGCCTCTAGTAAGAAAGATTAGTCATCAGATGGATTTGATTCTTGGAGCTAGTTTTCTAAATAAGGCAACTCATCGTATGAGTCCAATAGAGAGTGAAGAGTTGAACAAATAGGTGCAAAAGTTGTTGCAGAAGGGATTGATCAGAGAGAGTTTGAGTCCATGTGCAGTACCTACAGTACTAGCACCAAAGAAGGATGGGGAATGACAGATGTGTACAAATTCTAGAGCCATCAACAAGATCGACATCAAGTATAGATTTCCCTCGCTGAGAATAAATAACATTATGGATTATTTGAGTGGAGCTAAGTACTTCACAAAGATAGATTTGAAGAGTGGATACCACGAGATCCGGATTAGAGAAGAAGATGAATGGAAGAAAACCTTCAAAACCAAAGAGGGCTTATATGAGTGGTTAGGCATGCCTTTTGGGCTAACCAATGCACCAAACACATTTATGTGGCTTATGAATGAGGTATTGAAAGAATTTTAGGAAAATTTGTTATTGTTTATTTGGATGATATTTTGATTTTTAGGAAGACATTGGAGGAGCACCAAATGCATATTTGAAGAGTTTTTGAGAAGCTAAGGGAGGAGAAGTTGTTGATTAATTTGAAGAAATGTAGTTTTGTGAAAAGAGAGTTGGTGTATCTAGGATTTGTTGTCTTAACAGAGGGTCTTAAAATGGACCCAGAGAAGGTGAGAGCTATCATTGAATGGCCTACCTTGAGGAGTGTTATAGAGCTAAGGTTGTTTCATGGTCTAGCAAGTTTTTACAGTAAGTTTATTAAGAATTTTAGTACTATTTGTGCACCTCTAACTGAAGTAATGAGAGGGGGTATAAAGGACTTTAAATGGACTATAAGAGCAACAAAGAGTTTTGATATCTTGAAGAAGAAAGTCACAAAGCAACCTATTTTGGCACTTCCAAATTTCAATAAGGTCTTTCAGGTAGATTGTGATGCTAGTGGCACTACCATATGAGCTATTTTGAGTCAAGAAGGTAAGTTTGTTGCCTATTTTAGTGAGAAGTTGAATGATGCTAAGAAGAAACATTTTGTCTATGATTAGGAATTTTATGGTATAGTTTTGTAATGTTGTAAAATTTCACCCCTTGCAATTTCACATACATTCTTGCATCTGTTTTAGTGTCCACTCCCTTAGCATTTGTGTAGGCTCATTTTAGCCCTTGCATTAGCTTTTTTCCCTTCTTACGATGCTCATGACCTTTTTACAACAACTACTTGTGCACGTCAGCTTTGTGTCAAACCTTGTGTTTTTCCTATTCTCGTTGTTTTGTAGCATGATGTCTAGACACTAGCGCGTCGTGCAGATGTTTGTGTGTTATGCTATCATCCCGTGACATTTCAACGTTCAAACAATTCTTTTCAAGCATGTTTGCAACTCGTCAATGACTTTTGTTGGTGGTAACGGCTCGAGACGCCCTGTAACGGCTTGTGAAGCTTCTTTTCCTTCCTCTTCCCCCTTCAAATACTATCTTTCCAATTCGTTTGTGCTTCTAGCTTCTTGGCTTCTCTCCTTTCTCTCTTTCTTGCACAAATCTCTCACTTGTTATAGTAGCTTCAAGCACTCTTAAGCTCTTACAATTTTTTTTATAGCTCTCTTGGCTCTTGCAGCCCTCTCTTTGGCTTCCTTAAGCCTTGCAACTAATATCTCTCTTACCTTGTACTTGCAAGCATCTTGGGATTTATCACGTCCCTGTGATATAGGTTCTCCTCCTTGAGTGAGGATTGCTTTTATCACTCTTGCATTCATTTCATTCCTATTATCTCTATCTATTTATTTGGTTGTCTATGGAGGTGAGAACACCAAAACAGGGGTTTGACTGAGACAAACCCCTATACAACCCCAACATTTTCTCCAAATTTTATGCATGTAGGTATTAAAGACATTCATTTGTTGGAGGCTCCATTACTTGGGTTTTTGTGAGCTTCTTCTATCTCTTATCGTATTTAACTTTATCATTTGTACTTTACTTCATTTCAGTTATGTTACATTCTATTATTTTCTCACATTCTATAAGTTCTTAGCAATCTGATTGTTAGTAGTCGCTGTGCTATTTTCTATGATAAACTTGGTTTTTGGTTTGTACGAGATGCTAGTACACCTCTGGGACTCTCATGTGCCATGCTATCATCCTTATTTTGTGTCATCGTCCTTTGGTTGAGAGCTTGTTGGTCTATCCAGGAAACCTTTGTGATTTACTCTTTTTGATTCTAGAACTCCTACTTTGTTCCCTAAGGTAGTCTAGGGTAGTTCGCCCCTTGGGAATCTCTTGAGAATAAAGAGACTCATAAGTAGTGAATCCCCCTTCTCTACATTTTGGTGAATCCGACATGAAACACAGTATTTTAAAAAAAAAAAAAATTTATTTACCCCAAATTGGTGGGGTCATAACTTTTGACTCAGTGCTTGGAATTCAAAACCGTTTACACTGTTGGAAGGGTCTCCAAGAGGATTAATTCAATTCCTAAAATACTATTCCTTCGGTAGCTGAATTTTAGGGATTGACACAATTTTCAACTCCAAATTTTGCTCTGAAGACCTCTGAAAATGTGAATTACTAGAGCCTAGAAAAATTTTAAAAATTAAAAAAATCCAAATTTTTAGTTTTTCTCAATTTTGTCACCCTTAGATTGCTCTGGATCGGTCAACGTCTCTATATCTCTATTTTAATTTATTTTCTTTCTTCCTTTTATCCCTTTCCAACTTTGCTAAGAAGCTTCAATAAGTTCTCTTACAAGTGTGTGAAGGTGAGTTTTTATCTCCTTTCTTATTATTCTTTGTTGATCCCTCTCCTAAAATTCCTTCTAAGGATATTTTGGTGCAAGAAAATGAAATCATTAATACATTTTTTGATGTTACTCTACCTTCTCTTCATTCCAATGCACTCTCTTCTAGAGATGATGCATTAGTGAATGATGAATCTCCTTCCACATTTGATCCTCCTTGGATCGATGTTGAGAATATTTCTTCAAATAATTATTCCACTAGTTGTGATGAATCTATAAATTTTATCTGTCTCTACTGACCCTCAAAGGCCTAAGAGATCGATCATTTATCTAACTCCAACTAGTCCTCCTAAAAGGATTTGTTCCATTGACGGTGTCCCGTTTGATAGCGATTCTCTTAATATTTCTATGGCTCCCTCTTACAGAGTGATAACCCATACTTGTGAGTATAGAATGAATAAAAAACCAAGCCTTATTCAAGCTCCTAAACCTACAACTAAAGCACCCTGTGATTATGATCTTCTCAAGCAACTTCGAGTTACTCCGACTAAGATCTCACTGTGGGTCTTGCTTTAGTTTGCTCCGGTTTACCAAGGTATGCTTCAAGAAGCCTTGCAAAAGATCCTCTTGCCTTCTTTTTCTAGGACGATAGATGTTAATCCATTGATAGCTTATATTTGTGCGGATTCACTGAATATTACATTCTATCCACAGGAACTCCCACCTCTGGATGTGCAGAAACAAGCAGATCCTTTAATGATCATAGTTAACATTAACAACATTGGCATTAGATGTACTCTCGTTGATGTCAGTTGACACTCAATGTATGTAGCATTGATCTATTGCCTAAGATTAATATTGATTCATCTTCTCTTAATGCTTCTTTTGTTGTCGTTCATGGGTTCGATAATGTCGATCGACAAGCCCTGGGCATGATAGTCTTGCCTTTGAGGTTGGGACTCGTTACCATACCCACCCTTGTATATGTTATGCCAAAAAAATTACCATATAACCTTCTTCTTGGTAGATAGTGGATTCATTCTATGGGTGCAACCCTGTCAGCTACCTTGCATAAATCTATTAAGTTCATTTGTAATAATCGAGTAGTCACAATCAAAGCTTACCCTGAGGCTATGCACTTATGTGAGATAGCAGCTACTGGTTAGGTTTTGGTTGTGCCTACTCTTATCCCTTTAGTGTCTTCCAATGTGTCGATGTTTACTCCAGTAATACCTACTACAAAGGATACTCTTGAAATAGATGTCTCTGAAGAAGATCTTTCTGAAGCAAGAAATCTTAAGTCTACTCCTCAAAAGAATGCATATCTTGGCGATGATTGGGGTTCTTTATAGAATCATTCATTGGAGAATGTAAAGTTGACCTGATCCATTCAAGCCTTCTAATAACATCATCCACACCTGCTATCACAAATGATTATTCTTCTACATTGTGGGGTAATGTGAACCATAGTTGTAATGTCCTTAACACCAATCCTTCTCCTTCTCAAGAAGATGACCATGCTTCTATTAAAGAGGCTAACACTGGAAGTCCTATCAAGAAGGTTGATGACAATCTTGTAGAGGAGTATAATCCCCATTGTTGGAATAATGCTCTCTATGAAGATCCTCCTCAGGATTTTCAAACATGTTATGACCCTGACTTTAAGCTTGTCTCTAAATATGGCAATAGGCATAAAGGTTGTGGGCGTAATGAACAAGGCATTCAGGCCCCTATAGAATGTGTACCTCATAAGCGTACTTTGGGGCTTGGTTGCTCAAATGAACAATCTAAATGGAAACTGCAATTGAATGTTGGTGTGATTTCCACTCAACCTCACGCTCCATTATATGTTGTCTTCATGTCTTCTTTTTGTGATTAGTCAAGCTTTTTTCCATAAGAGAAAGGGTTGCTTCCTGCTCCTCATTCTTTATTTGAGCAAGATCATATTTTGTTGAGGCTTCTAAAAGCCCACTTGATTACTCTTCCTCCTACACATAAGAAATTTCATAAACATGATAAATAAATAAATTCTTTCTATTCATACCATTAAGTGTCTAACCATTCCACTAGTAAGTGTAAGGCCTCGAAGGATAAAATACAACAACTCCTTGATTTAGGTGCCATCACTCATTTATTTGCTGATACACCTATCCCTTCTTCAAATGACAAGTGATATTGAGGTCTACCTCTATCTTGTATGTTCTAAGTCTCTTGCATGGTTCTCCTCCCCTGTATGTTGGGGGCAGTGATAATTTGTTCTAGAGATGTCTCTCATTCTAAGGACCTCCTCTCTTCTCTCTATCTTTCAATTGGAGCATCCCCTTGAGTGGGCCCCTAGCTGTCTTGAAGGGTTCCTAAGGAACCCCCTTTGAATTTCTTTTATCTCAAATGAATTCTATGGTGTCTAGCTTAGAGGTAGCTCGACTAGATCCGTTCAAACTCACCTTGCAAGACCAAACACCTGTGAGGACCCAATTCAACTTTGTGGAGTACCCTACATCAGGCTTCCCTCAGGAGAGAGTACTTGGGGCACCTTCTTTGCAAGTCTGATGAACTATAGAGTGCTTTCATCCTGCAAGATCTATTTACTGTTGGTTTGTAGGCCTCCAATGCAATTTGTTCAACTCTATAGGAAAGAGTACCTACAAAGCCTTTTGTTCACCTTCCATAGGTCTACGGATCTGCGGTGCATTTGTTTAACTCTCCTTGGGTCTGAGGACCTATGGAGCCATTTCTCTTGGAATTTTCATTCCTTTCTAGCTTCTCCATCATTCTCTTAAATTCTCTTTCTTCTCAATTGTGTATACCAGGTCGAAGATCTGCATCTTCTCCATCCTAAGTATATGTTCTTTCTCTCTTTGATATTGGTTGCTTCCTTGACTTTTGGGTGCATTCTTCTCTCCATTTAAGAATTCTTCTATGTGGTATTGTTTTTAAATTGGGGACAACACATAGTACTGAGACAACCTTTTACATTGAGGTCTCTTTTACTTTGCTGACTCAAATCCTTTAGTTTGTTGTGTGCTTGTGTGAATGTGTTTTTATTCTAACCCCTTGATGTAGTGACTTTCTATGTTCTAACATTGTTGTCTTGTGCAGGTCTTTCTTGTCTAATGTGTTTGTTTTGCAGGTCTTTAGCTTGGGGGCAAGCTTCCTTGATTTGAAGAGTTGTTTGTTTCCTCTACAATATCCTTTTGGCATCATGATGTTATTTATGTTTAGTAGATATCCTTTAGCGTGCAAATTAGTGGACTCATATGCCCACTAAAGTGGGGGAAAAATGTAATGTAAAATTGCACCCCTTGCAATTTCACATACATTTTTGTATCCACTTTAGTGTCCACTCCCTTAGCATTTGTGTAGGCTCATTTTAGCCCCTGCATCAACCTTTTTCCCTTCTTAGGATGCTCAAGACTCCTTTTTGACAGCTACCTTCACACGTTAGCTTTGCATCAAACCTTGTGTTTTTCCTATTCTCGTTGTTTTGTAAGGTGATGTGTCAAGACACTAATGCACTACACGGACATTCGCACGTTGCGCTAGCATCCCATGACATTTCAATGTTCAAACAACCGTTTTTGAGCATATTTTCCACTTGTCAACAACTTTTGTTGGTGGTAACGGATCAGGATGCCCTGTAATGACTCAAGAAGCTTCTTTTCCTTCCTCTTCTCCCTTTAAATGCTATCTTTCCAATTCATTTGTGCTTTTAGCTTTTATCTAGCTTCTTGGCTTCTCTCCTTTCCCTCTTTACCCTTTTTCTTGCACAAATCGCTCACTTGTTACAACAACTTCAAGCACTCTTAAGCTATTACAAATTTCTTTATAGCTCTCTTGGCTCTCGCAACCCTATATTTTGTCCTTGCTCTCTTTGGCTTCCTTAAGCCTTGCAGTTGATATATCTCTTACCTTGTGCTTGCAAGCATCTTGGGATTTATCACCTTCCTATGATATGGATTCTCCTCCTTGAGCAGGGATTGCTTTTATCACTCTAGCATTCATTTCATTCCTATTATCTCTATCTATCTATTTGGCTATCTGTGGAGGTGGGAACACCAAAACGGGGATTTGACTAAGACAAACCCCTATACAGCCCCAACATTTTCTCCAAATCTTATGCATGCAGGTGTTGAAGACATTTATTTGTTGGAAGCTCTATTACTTGGGTTTTTATGAGCTTCTTCTATCTCTCATCCTCTTTAACTTTATCATTTATACTTTACTTCATTTCAATTCTGTTACATTCTGTTAGTTTCTCATATTCTGTAAGTTCTTAGCAATCTAATTATTAGTAGTCGCTTTGATGTTTTCTATGATAAACTCAATTTTTGGTTTGTACAAGACACCAACACACCTTTGGGACTCTAGCGTACCACACTGTCATCCTTATTCCATGCTACCGTCCTTTGGCTGAGAGCCCATTGGTCTATCCAGAAAACCTTTGTGATTTACTCTTTTGATTCTCTAAATTATATCCTAATGAGGTAAGACACTTTCATAGCCTCAAACTAAATTATATCGATGACCATTAAACAAATCTCTACCACAGTGCTATCATGATTGAACTTACTAAACATTAAGTTGTCATTGTAAAATTGAATCTAATATGCACATCACTTGAAAACTCTCATCTTCCCTAACCCTTTTCACCCACAAATTGAGGAGTTTGAAAGAAAATATCTAGCATGCTATAGCACTAAATCTTTGAACCATTGCCACTAACACACTTATAAAAAAAACTACCCTCTATAAATAGTGGTACAATGTGTTGCTAAAAATACTTATTTCTTTCATTACACCTCAAGGGCATATTACTGTAAAATGGTCCTTCTCCACCTTCTCGATAGCTATGATAAGTGATAGTTGAAAGAGGGACATGAAAGGAAGTTTTTGGAAGTTGACTAAGTAGGAGACTTATAGAAGGATCCCCATGACCCCCAACCTCTACCACTGAGTGGGGTGAGAGAATGTAAGCCAACTATTATTGTTGCTATTATTCAAGGTGTGTCAACTATATGACTCTTGAGAGGATAGCAACAATTGCACAAGGCCAACACTACCCTAGTAATACATCTCAAGTAGGCATGTTTAGTTGAATATTTTGGAATATGTTTAGGCATTAATTATAGAGAGCAACAAACTTAGATTTTTTGAAATAACAAGTTGCTCCCTTGTTGTAAAAAAGCTTGGAAGGGTTGTGGTATACCCCTTATTTGCAATGAATTATAGAGAGAAACCAACATATACACCCTTGAATAACAAGGTGTTCCCTTGCCCTATTAAGAAAGCTTGTCATATA
The DNA here is from genome assembly GCA_007258455.2 of Sequoia sempervirens. Classification (NCBI taxonomy): domain Eukaryota; kingdom Viridiplantae; phylum Streptophyta; class Pinopsida; order Cupressales; family Cupressaceae; genus Sequoia; species Sequoia sempervirens. The sequence goes on along the minus strand of VDFB02298940.1, from coordinate 3,277 downwards.
AAGCACAAAGCTCAATAATGAGTTGCAATTACAAATTCAAAAGAACAATAACAACCAATTTGAATTGTGAAGAACAAGAAAAAAGGAGAAACCTTTTATACAATTAGAGAGCATACTTTTTGTACCATAAACTTTCATGCTTGAGGTGGAAGGTATCAAAGATATAGAAAAAAAAATAGTGAAAGGTTGAGGTCTCAAGGGTACATAGAATAGTGAAAGGTAGAATAAAATGTTTTTTTTTTGCCACAACCAAGATGAACAAGTTATCTATTATATATTGAATATATTTGTCTAAAGGAACAATTAAATGATGAGAATGGTTTCTAATTGAAACCAAAGAAATCACTATGTCAAAAAGCCAATCAAGTACACTAACAAATCTCAAAACAAGTATAAGCATCCAAGTGAATGAATTTGAATTACCATCCATAAATATGAAAACATAAGTATACAATCTTTAGGTTCTATTCTTTCATTGGTTTGAGAAAATTACATCTAGATTGTCAATAGTTTGAGGAAAAATACAACATATATTCTATAGTCTTGAGATCACCATATCCACAATTCGAGGTTCGATGAGAACATGATAATACAATTAATGTGCAACAATGGTCCCCTAAATAAACAAAAATTAAAGAGAGATTGGAAACTCTAAAAAGTAAAATCTAAAGCACATGTATCAAACATGTCATGATGTTTTACAACCATAGTCATTTCCTCCTTTAGTCTTAGTTGAAGTTTATACAATATAAGAAGGACAAGCCCACAAGACCTTACATGTCAAAAAGAATTGTAAGATTCTAGACATTTCTATAAACTGTATAAACTTTTCATTTTACATTTCGTTATTTTTCTATTAAGCTAACACTACCTGTTGAGTTCATTTGTACGAAATTTGAATATAATACAAACTCAACACTTGTATGATAGACAAACTATACCTAGGTTATGTTATTTTGTTATGACGTGTATATATTGTGCAATACAATTATAAACTAGGTAAAGGTTGTTCTCTATGACGAAGCTAGGCAATTTCATATTTTAATTGTAATAGTTTGCTATTTCCATCACAAATAAAACACAAAAATATTAACTCTAGAAAGAAAAAATCACTTTAGTATAGTGTGGGAGAAAATACCACATTAGCATGGTTGAAAGAACAGGATTGAAAAATTACTAGACAATGAGTCCTAATTGACCAAAGAGGTTCTACTCAATGCTCTAGTGACTAAGAATTCTAAATATATGGGTTTTTAATGTGCATCTTGTTTTTCATGTGTCAAAGTTAAAATCAAAAAATCATGATAAATAAAAACAACATTAGATGTATGTGGTTCAACCTTTCTATAGTGTTATGTATAGTTTGTGGGTGTCTCCTTAATGGCAAGTATTCAGGGAGCTAAAATTCTCCCGCTTTTTTATTACTATGTTTTTTGGATATGTGAGATGGAAATGTGCTTAACACTCTTGTCATATTACCATAGTTATATAAAATCTTTATTATTTTCCTTAACCACCCAATCAAAAAACTTTATAAATTATCATATAATTTCAAATTAGAAACTTATCAATTTATAATTGTAAACTCAAAGTATACTCAAGCAAACTTTAACTTTCATATAAAAATTGAATTTCTTTCCAAATTTTACACAATATATAAATTTTAGTTAGAAAACACAAAATACTTTTAAAAAATTGCCCCAAAAAGACTAATACTTTCATCAAACCCTGCTTGCAAATCAAATTTTAAATATGAACATTTTTTCTCACCAACTCGAGTTGAGCATTAATTTTTTTTTAATAAAGGTAGAACGTTTTCAATCTGTTTCCTTTCCAGGGATGAGCTTATTCCAAAGACGGATGAGTTTAATGTTTTAAATTGAAAGGCAAAACTTTTTAATATAAAAACTCAAAACAACTCCTCACACTCTTCCCACAACCTGCTCAATTTCCAAAACTACCTATAACACCTCTGTGACTTTCTATGCCTCTACAAAATATACACCTACCTAAATTCACTGAAGTTTGGATTAAATTTCTAGAACTTTGAAATTATACTAATAATGTACTATTCAAACATTTTCAAAACATAAGAAACAATGAATATCTTAAAATTAAAAATGGGAAAAATAACAAAAGATAGACTTGAAAATACTTTATATACCATGATTTGCAGTAAATGAAGTGAATCAAAGCCTCATTAAGAACACCATGTTGCAATCATTACATTCCACGTAACCCCATTTAGATGATGCATTTTGTCAAACAACTCTTGTGCTTTCTCCATATTACAATATTTCACATACATGTATATCAACATAGTCACAACAACATCATCTAATAAAAGGTGGTTGTCAATCATATTATGATGGATATCTATACCCAATTTTAAAGCTCTTGTTTTGGTACAAGATGATAGAACACTAACAAAGACCGACGAGTTTAGCTTTATACCTATCAATTGTATACAACCCTATTTTTGGACATCCCACAATCATCATATTCCATGATAACAATTTGATGAGGAATTTTGTCAAATAGTTCCTCTACCTTTGTATGTTTCCACATTTTACAACTACAAAATACACTTAAAATAACAAAATATAGAATAATCATATTTGAATTTACAAATAACCTTTTAACAAATAGAGATTTTTTAAATATTGGTTGTCAAATCAGGTTTATTTCAAGCATGGGGCGAAGAATATTTCAATTGCCTAGTAGTTGTTTTTTCTTGGTTGAGACAACTTTCTAGAGAGCCATGCCTTCAAGAGTCCATCCAATCAAATAAGTTGCACTTGCAACAAGTCCTCCATTGAAGAGAGCCATTAACACAGAGGTAATATAGTTATGCCCCAAGATCGCTCTCCCCAACCCCCCAAGTGCTATACTTGCCAAAGCATTTTGACTCCAACAATGGGGACAAGGAGGGCCTTTGGGTCCACTTGTCATGTATAATATGTTACACTTACGATTGCAATTAAATAGCACCCAACCTTGGCAACAACTAGCCCAATCAAATTATGATGTACTAACAGTATGATCCCATGGGGCAGCTTGGGGATCTATTTTCATGGAGCATATTCCATGAAGAAGAAAAAATATGCTACATGATCAATTGGAATATTTTCTTGAAAAATAACCCTTACCTTTTAGGATTGGAGATTTTAGTTGGTGAAATTGAGGTGGGGCTAGAAATTGCCCCACTAGATTAGGAGTTTTTCTGCGACTTATCAATCATTTAGAAATTATATTCCCGCCCCCAAAAAAAAGAAAA
>VDFB02298939.1:0-26934 GCA_007258455.2 Sequoia sempervirens | reverse complement strand
GAATATTTTCTTGAAAAATAACAACCCTTACCTTTTAGGATTGGAGATTTTAGTTGGTGAAATTGGGATGGGGCTAGAAATTGCCCCACTAGATTAGGAGTTTTTCTGTGACTTATCAATCATTTAGAAATTTATATTCCCGCCCCCAAAAAAAAGAAAAGAGAAATCGATGTATTAATTTTTTATTCTCCTAATATTTTAGTTGTTGTCTCTACTAGTTTTTCCTCACAATATTTTGTTTTTAAACTGAATTGTTGCATTTGTAGATGAATTGTCTATATGTAATTGTTACAATTGTTTCATGTAATTTTACTTATACTTAATCCACTAAAAAAAATTATAAATCTGGAAATGAAAAAGAACTAATAATTGTAAAAGTGATGTTTTGAGAACTAATTTGCTAACAATCTTTACCACAAGTAAATAAGATGTAGTTGTATTTACGGATGGTCCAGCCATATACAAGGATGGTTCTTGTTTCTCTCAACACCTATCTATTAGAATTAACTTCACATAAGCATACTCTTGTTTGCACTAAGGTTTTGTGGATTGTTCAAGCATTCATGTGTAGCAGCATGTTTGGAGTGTAAATTGAAGGATGCAATACACATACACATGTATGTGGGAATGTTAACATTTGCATCAAGATTTTAAGTTAGAAATCAGTCACAATTGTACTTAAATCTTAATTTGAAGCCTTTAAATCTATTCTTAAGTACATAACTTATGAGAAATAAGAAGAGGGTAGCAATTCTTCACAGTTATATGTTTGACCTACTGCAATTCATTGTGTTCATTCTTGTAGATGACAAGACCAGGAAAGCTTGATTTGATACTCTATATGTTAATGAATTTGCTGAAGACATCAAGCTGGAAGAAGATAGGTGGGGTACACTGCATTGAAATTTTAAGGATGAAATAAAAAATCTTACAGAATTCTTGAAGCATAGTTGAGATTGAGCAGTCATGTTCGAAAGACACACAAACACTCCAACATCATCTATTATTATCAAGCAACTACAATTCTATATTTGATGGATATGCTACTGAATAAATGATTGAAGTGGTTCTCAACATTCTGAATTTATAAGGTTTGGAATTGAATGAGAGGGAAAGGATTGATTAGCTTCCGAAAAGAAATCAAGGATACCCTCCTCCACGCATTAATTGCCGAGAGAAATAAGAGTATTTGTTCACGAATCCATTAACAAGACTTTATTTTCCTTGGAAACTCTGCAACTCAAGCTCCCCTCCTCCACTCATTCCTTCCTTCGCGGGATTTGAATTCGCGTTGTCTGGGCTATAAAACTACTCCCATTGCCTCAAAATTTACCGTATTCCTCGTCAATCATCATTGCTAGCATAGTTTGAAGCAACTTGAGCTTAAGAAAGCTAATTTACAGGGGCATTCCCGACCGTCGTACGGTTTGGTCTGCTGACTTTTAAGATGGAAGAGAATTTGCATTTTATTCATGGACGATGATGCTAACAAGTCCAATTTGATCACCTGAAATCCGATTTGATTTGGAGGTGGATTTAATTTGATTTGCATGCACTTGTTACAACGATTTCACAGCTGTAATATTTGTTTAAAATATTTTGTATTAAATAGTAGTTGTTGTGTGAAAAAAATCAATCTCGAAACCACCAACTACTTCGCAGTTTCACGGCAATCAATAGTCGTATAATGGCTTGAGACATGTTTACGGTGGAAACCTCCCATATAATATAGCCTATCGGCTAATAAATCTGCAACATTGAATATTTGGTCATAAGCCTAAATTTTGTGGCAACTCCAATTCATATGCATTTCTTGAATCAAAATTTTTAGCAATTATGCAAGGAACATATTTCATCTTCAATTTATTACATGTTCCAATTAAAAGTCTCTTTTTTTTAGTATACAACCACTTCATCTTTGATCACAAACTCATTATGTCTTCTTTTCTCATCATCATTGTTATATCTATCCTTCATCTTCTCTAAATGACTTCTTACTTTTGTATGTACTTCTTTCATGTGTTTTGCAAACTCTTCTTTTACACTCCTTTTCCCTTTGCTTCAAATATCTCTTAACTCCAAGACATTCTTTGTACTATGACCATATGCAATTGTAAATGGTGTTTTCCCTATGCTTTTGTTTATTGAGTTGTTATATGCAAAATTTTCTTGCATTAAAACCATTTCCCAATTTCCCATCTTTTCCACAACCAAAAACCTCAACAAATTGTTAGAATTGTGAATAAACATGAGACGCAAGATCAAACAACGAATAAAACCACCTTCCATGCAAGAGAGATGCAAACAATAATCTACTATATCATCAACAAGAAAAACTTATAGAATGAACCTCAAGAGTCTTCTAGGAGATCAAGAGATAATACAATTAGGGTGAGTGCTTTATAGGAACAACCATAAATGATAAAGAGATAAAATCATGACAAGTTTCAACATCCAATGTGATGAGACAAAATGATCTAACAAAAGCTCACTTTAGCTAACAAAAAAAGCACTCCTAAGTTCAGTTTAAGTACATGAGAATAAATTAGACTAATAATCAATTAAATATTAATTAAGTATTAGTTAATGCATGATTACTCTAACATCCCTCCTTAAGACGAACTTAGGAAGTAGCTAAAAACCCTAAAAAAGCCAATGCATAAAAAGCAAAGAATGTATGATGGGTTCTGACAAACAATGCTCCATAAGGTACCCATTACAAACAATCTAATCTCTCACAAATGGAGAAAAGGAGAAAACCTCATGGGAAAATCTCCTCTCCAAAAGAGAGAAAGGTGAATGAAGGACTGAAAAGCCTCCAAAATAATGTCCCAAAAATAATAGGAACATGAAAGACATTGCATGAGCACAAAGAAGTTGTAGACAACTGTCAAATGATAATTGTTATACTATAGAAATGAAAAATCTCCTCTAAAATAGATGATTATCAGGATCAAGAAGATAATAATCTACATGAGTGCCTCCAACGACATTACTTGAATCAAATGGAAAACAAAGGAAAACATCTCTGGAATTCAAATATACAAATGGCACAGGTACCAATAGTCTGAAGAAAACGGATCAAGTAAAAATAGGTCGCCTCTAGAAATAGAAAGATTCAAAAATGTAAATGCTCCATTTCACTGAAATGCATGAGTAACCAGCTATTGCATCCACCTAGTACATAGGAACAAAAACTAGATACATAGATCACTCCAAAAACGAACCAAGGAAGCATTAGCACCAACAATAAAACCCCTCCCATAATGCGGAAAGGGAGAGCCAAGATAGGTCCATTGAAACTATGTCACCAAGAAGTGCATATAGGAGAATAAAAACATTTGAACATGCACATGAAAGTACCTACAAATAAAAAAGTTGTGCAAACAAAACACACACACACATGAAGCAAGAATCATTGTGATTCAATGTTGTCGTGGAAGGAGCACTCATTTGACAAAGGTGTGATGGAAAAACAAAGGAACTCACAACCCACCCATGACATTTTATATCATAGTGCGAGTACAAAATGCACAACAAGATGTGTGAAATCCCCAAAAAGTATACACCAAAATGACACTTTATCTTAGTGCATCTACAAAAGAGAAATTAAATACAAAAGATGCTCAAAATGCTCAAATAGGATAGAATACTAGAAATACATGTAGAACAGCCTAAAACAAGTCATCCCATGCAAATAGAGAGTTTCCAAGAGCTAAATGTCCAAGTAATTCACCAAAATGTGAAAACATACAAAATTGAATAAAATGTACTTGGATAAAAATATGGAAAAAGTGTTTGGATGGTTGTGAACAACTCTGAAATATTGTCCCAACGCCATTCAAATCACAAAAAATAGAGAAACGAGTCAAAAGTTATAAGCTTGGGAGTGACAACAACACATCTGACTTGAACAGGCTATAGAATGCACCAACAAAAAAAATTGCACCATTGGATAGTTCTTGGAACTAGTTTTTCGATGATATCTTGTTTGCCCGATTTTGATACCCGAGCAAGAAGTTATCACGATTTTCTCAATTTTGCTTATTTTGCAAAAAAATAATTTTTTAGTCTCCCAGGGGTTGGGATTTGGTTGCCCATGTGACCTTTGGGAAACACATTTAAAAATAATAAAAAAGGCCCCCCTCTCCCCCCCTCGTTGTTTTCGCCAGTGAAGCGATTGATGGGAGGTGAGAGGGTGGCTATCACTGGCATCTCTGCAACTGCTAGTTAGCCACTGTTGCTTAGTGGGTAGTAGTGTGTAGTGCTATCTATAACACTATATATAGCACTTAATGCTATATTTAGTGTTGGCGTACTATGCTATATTTTATGCCATACAATACAACCTAGTAGGGGTTATACAAAGGCCCCTACAATTTTTTTTTTCCTTAGAAGCTCCCAAGACCAAAATAGGGCAAATTATATATCAAAATTTTCCGCACCAGCCTCCTGAACGCAACAATGAGGTCCTTTTTGCATCAAAATGCACCAAAAAATGCAAAAAATTAATGAAGATTCTAGATTTACTCCTATAACCCTAGTTGAAAAAAAATTCAAAAATGGAGGAGTTCATTGAATCCATGCTCTGATACCTTGTTAGAATTATGAATAAACATGAGACACATGATCAAACAACAAACAAAAACAACTTCCATGGAAGAGGGATGCAAACTATAATCTACTATATCGCCAACAAGAAAAACTTATAGAATGAACCTCAAGAGTTTTCAAGGAGATCGAGAGATAATACAATGAGGGTGAGTGCTTTATAAGAGAAACCCTAAATGATAAAGTGATTAGATCATGAAAAGTGTCAACATCCTATGTGACAAGATATAATGATGTAATAAAATTTCTCTAGTTAACAAAAAAAGCACTCCTTAGTTTAGCTTAAGTGAATAAGAATAAATTAGACTAATAATAAATTAAAAATTAATTAATTATTATCTAAGGCATGATTATCTAACACAAATTGCCTATACATATATTCAAAAGTTATATCTATTCATCAGTCTATGGGTGATATAGTGAATTGAACTTTAGGTTCATTTGCATCTTTTGTTAGGGTTTAGGCATATTGGAGCAATAAACATTAACAATTATATGCAGATTAAATAACCCAAAAATAAAAATGAAGAATAACACAAAAGATATCAACACGGAAATTTAATGTGGTTCACCCAATATGGGCTACATCCACATAAACTTAGCCACTAAATGATTTTATTATCTAGTGGAAAGAAGATTACAATCTCACGAATTACACACACAACAACTTACATCATAGCTGCTTATAACAAGCTTTTTGGAAGTTTCCAAAATTAGGATTTTAAAAATTCATTTTTCATTTGACGTGTTAGTGGGAAAACCCTAACGTGTTTATGGAAAAAAAATCGGGGGCAACAACATATTTTTCCATAATGTTTTCAAAAACTATCCAACAAAATTAATATCTTTGTTTCAAACAAAACTTCTTGGCAACACATGCAATCTCACTTATTTAAAAAATAGATCGTGTACAAAAAAAATTCATGGAATGAAATGCATCATCTTGAAAAATCTATCCATAGCCACATATATAGAATTATGTTTTTTCTGTGCTAAGCAATCTTGATACAAAATTCATAGTAATGTCTTGTCAAGGTCTCTTTGGAATTGATAATAGCTAATGCAACCCAACATTTTGACTAGTTCCCTTTCTAATTTTACAAATTCTACAACTTCAAACAAATTTCTCCACACCTTTGTGTAGTTGCAACAAAAAATAGTTCTCAGTCACCAATGCCACTATCTTATCAATTTCAAAATGACTTCCTAATCCACCATTTCTTTTCCTTGATTAAATTTTCCATCATCGAGCTTCTAGGAATACATAACTAAATTACCTTTGAACAACATATCATTTTGAATAAAATAATCAAGTTGCTTACTTCTAGCCATGCCTACAAGTTCTTTACATATTTTCCATGTTTATTAGGATTAGCTTCATATAAACACTTTAATTCATTGAATCCAACTATCTCCACTTTCTTGTCTATCAAAAAATTATGTCTCCTACTCAACACCTCCACAACTTTGTTTGACTTCCCACTTCTATGCTTCAACACAAATGTGTAACTTTGATAAAATCCCTTGTGTTAACCATTCATACAATCATTGATTTCTTCTATTTATCTCCTTTGATTTTAATATGATGGTAATTTCTCTTCAAATCAATCTTGGTAAAATACTTTTCTCCACTCAAACAATCCATTATATCATCCATCTTTGGAAACGATATTCTATACTTTATAGTGATCTTGTTGATTGCTTTGGATTCTATACGCATTCTCCATTAACCATCCTTCTTTGGTGCTAGTATTATGGGTACAACATAGGATTAAACTCTCTCTGAAGAAACCTTTCTTTAACAATTCTTTATTTTTTGTTGATGTGACCCTATGTGCCACCTTATTTGGTAATCTTTCCCTTGGAATTAGGTCCTTGTGATGGTTGATGCTCCTTATTAGTGATAAGCCATCTGAATGTTGTTTGACATGATATCGTTCTATTTTTTCACTAGTTTTGAAATCTCCTTTTGGAATATCTCTTTTGTATTTGTGGTGGTACCTAGTATACTTGTGGTGCCTCATATATTTTAATGCCTCAAACCATCTAGAAACTTTCTTCCATCCACTAAACAAATTTTGGCATTGCAAAAAAAAAATTGTCTCTCTTTTAGTAAAACCAATATGTCTAGTATTCTTTATTATAGCATAAGTATTTTCTCTCCCATCATGTATAACACTTATATCAAATTTCCATGGTCTCCCAACAAAAAATAATACACATCCACTAGCATTATATCATGCAAAACTTCATAATGATATGCACCTATTTTGAATTTGACCAAACATAGTTATTTCATCAACATCTTATGCTCTTTTTGCAACCAAGAAAATCTTATAAGGTCTAGGGTGTTCCAACCTTTCCAACTTTAGTTTATCAACTATTTTTTGTGACACTAGAATATTCATGCTACCACTATCAATGAACACCTTACAACACTTACCTCATGATTTGCATACTATTCTAAACAAATTCTTCCATTGTATTGGTTCTTCTTCATAATAATGTTTCAACTTTCCAACTTTAGTTTATCAACCATTTTTTGTGACACTAGATTATCCACACTACCACTATCAATGAACACCTTACAACACTTACCTCATGATTTGTATACTATCCTAAACAAATTCTTCCATTGTATTGGTTCTTCTTCATAATAATGTTTCAACTTTCCAACTTTAGTTTATCAACCATTTTTTGTGACACTAGATTATCCACACTACCACTATCAATGAACACCTTACAACACTTACCTCATGATTTGTATACTATCCTGAATTCTTCCATTGTATTGGTTCTTCTTCATAATAATGTTTCAACTTTCCAACTTTAGTTTATCAACCATTTTTTGTGACACTAGATTATCCACACTACCACTATCAATGAACACCTTACAACACTTATCTCATGATTTGTATACTATCCTAAACAAATTCTTCCATTGTATTGCATAATCATGTTCAACAAGGCTCTTCTCTTTACTCACCTTTCTTTGGTTCATCCTCCAAACTATAAGATCTCTTAGTCTCCTCATTAGGACATGCAACTCTTGCTTTTCCTTTTGGATTCTTGCTAGGGCTTCCCTGACCTTAGTAACATTTAGATGCTTTGTGTCTTTCCTCTCCACACCTAAACCAAGTTCCTCTAAAAGGTATTCTATTGCCTCCACCATATCTCCCTTTGTCTCGTTGATATCCATTAGTTCGATCATTGCGATATGAAATTATGTCATGCCTTTCTTTGTGATAAGAACTATTTCCTTCTTTGTTGTCGTGGTGTGAATTATAGCTTCCTCCTTCCTTGTGGTATGGGCTATCACTCTTAGAATAATCCACATATAGTCTCCTATCACTGCATTGAGACCTATCCCCTTAGAATCTTCATTCCTTCTTTTTTGGTTGTCTTCAATTCTTTTGTTCAATTTGCAACTAGGGTCAATTGATATGCTTCTTCCATGGTTTGGATATTCAACATACTCAACTCTTCATGAATTGATTCTTTCAAATCATTTATGTACCTTGTCACTTTTTTTGCTCCATCATGATGTCTTGAATGGATTGCCGGCCTATAATATTCTTCAATATAGTCTTTCATAGTCAACCTTGTGCCTTAGGTTGTGTAACTTCTTTAACAATTATAAATGATAATTTGCAAGAATGAACTTAAATTTTAGTTTCTTCACCATTAATCCCATTTCCTAATACTAGGTTTAGTTTTTCTATTTTTTTAATTGAACTTATTTCCACCAAATGACAACACAACCCTTCAATTTAGTCTTAGCAAATTTTACCTTATTTTAACTATCAATCTTCATACTGAAAATATTTTTCTAAATTAGTCATCCAATCTATCAATTCTTTAGGATATAAAATACTAGAATAATTTGGAATATATATTCCAATTATTTTTAATTACTTGATATAGTTTTCAACATCCTTTCTTTCTTGTCCTCTTCACTTTTATTTTTCTTGGTAGCACTAGCTTCTTGTTCTTCATCACTCTTATTAGCTTCGGGGTTAAGGTTTCTTCTGAGTTCTTCAAAATTATCCATTTAGATCTTCTTTTCCTTTGTCATCTCAAACTTTTCTTACTATCTTTTTAGTGACATTAATAACACATTGTCCTTTCTATAGAGACATCTTGGACATGTTGTAAAGCACATCAGAGCTACAATATGTCCATAATCACCCCTACAAATTACCTTATTATCAATGCTTTATATACAAGCTTCTTGTGGATTGCCTTAAATTGATAATTTGTTTACAAGAAATTTGTCTCACACAAATATTCTACCCAACATTCTCTTTCCAGGAGATTTAAGGTGCACTTTTTTTCTTGGTTTGTCTTAATTTACCAACTTGATGTCATGACTCATGTAACCTATGCTTGGTCAACTAACAGTTGACCTACAAATTTGCTTTGATACCATTTGATGTAGTCATGGTCAGAGGGTCCAATGAAGGATAATCCAATCATGCATCTTAATGAAAATCACACAATGGAACTCAATGAAACAACACAAATAATATGATTTGTCACTAATTTATATTTAAGAATGAATTACAATTGGTTGCATTGGACTTCCAACATGCTACACTGCAACTATTGATTACATATGGGTGAACAAATTGATTCAAATGATATAATACGATGCCAATGCTTGAACCATATTTTAACTTCTTGACTTCTAATGATCTTAAGGAATGTTTATATATCAACTTCTAGCCTTAGAAATAATATCAACCAACCATAAGGAGTTGCAAAGCTCGATAGAAAGTGTGATGTTTAGTTGGCCAAATAGGTGAAAGATTCTTATAGAATGAATGTGGTGATGATGGGTCAATAGATCTTGATGCAATGCATATCATAAGCTCGTTTAGGTCCTCTTAGTCCATAAATGTGTTCCTTTTGTGCCACACGCTTTGGAAAGATGTTGCAAGCCTTAAACAATGATTTGGTTGTTATTTTGTTATGTTCAATAATTTTGAAACTAAAATATACCCTTGTGGTAATAAAAATCTCTTGAGGGTTGGATATGACATTTATAATTCTTTGAGGATCATATGTTCCCAACTAAAAGGTGGAAAATATAACCACAATAGGATTTGTAGTGATTCAAATGACTAGAATATTGTTGAAAACTTGCAAAAAAAAAAAGTAAAATAAAAATATTTTGTTGGTGATGCAAGATTGCTCTTAAACCTTGCGATGCTCCTATATTAGGTGTGCAAAGTTTGTGGACTATATGTGTAGACACCTAAAATTGACACTTTGTCAAAAATTTCTTCTAAAGTCCTTACCATTCCTCCATTTTTTATACTTTCATTAACTAAATAATATTTTATCATTTAATTAATATTCCCTCATCACTAATGTTAATTAAATAAGTAATATGTTAATTGATTAAAATTTAATTAATGTTTTCCATAATATCAAGGCAAATTATTTTTTGTGTAAATAAATCTCCTTTCCATTTATTTAATTTTTGATTATGTACACATGGATAATTATTTTTTAATTTAAAAATCAATTATATAAAAATGAAATCACATGACAAGTGTCCCTTCCACTTGTCCTAACCTCAGGCTTCCACTTGTCATAAATTCTCAACCTGCCTACAACCATATGGACATTTGTTTTTTTCCTCTTGTTTAAGGGAAAAAAGTCAATCGTTGATCTCTCAAGGCAATCTGAATCATTCATTCCCCAATCATAAAATTTGTAAATTCAGCCTAGCTTATGTCATAATCCATCCATCAACTAAATGCAAATAAATGTTGTTAAATTGAGTGCTTATACATTTCATGTAAATTATGGACAAATCAAAGGAGTTCAAGGGTATTGGGTGCATATTTTATTTAGTTTTGAACATTCTTTTTGTCTAATCTAGATGGTTTATTTTGCATGTGAATTGGAAATTTTCATTTTCAAAATAATTCCACATTTTGGCACACTTGGTGGGACCCACGTCCCTAAGCTACTAATCAAATTTTGGTGTTTTTAGTATTTTGATATTTGTAGGTTATGTTTTAGAAAATCTAACACAATTCGGTGGATGCATTTGTACTTTGAAAAATGCATTTGGAGTGTTAGCAGATGTGTGGAGTACTGAGTCACTCTTGTTTTTTTGTCTGAAATCTTGTTTTTCATCATTTTTTGAAATGTTTGCTTTTAAGTTTTTGACAGATATTTAGTTTTACAAGGGGATATATTGTCCATGTTATTAGAGTCATATTTTAGTGGATTTATCTTCTTTTCACTAATCATTTTTTGTTTTTTGTACAGATTTAGGGCTTCAACAGATGTGTTTTGTGTTGAGGCAGATACATCCACAAACTAATTTCATGCCTTCTTGCTATTAAATCTCATTTTTCATCATTTTGTGCAATCTTTACTCTTGAATTTTTCATAAGGAGCTAATTATATAGAGAGATATGTTGCCAGTTTTACCATTATCACCTGTTTTAGTAGGTTTATTCTTTGTTTATTGTCCTTAATTTTTTTTTTGTGCATAATTTGGTATTTGAGGGACTCGTCAGAGAATCGATGGATGCATTTTGTACTTCAACAAATGTGTTTGGTATAATATTTTGCAAATTTTGATAAATTTAATTGTTTAATTCAAATTTTTGGACATCTTTCGATATTTTTGTTAATAGTAATTATTTTTTAATAGTGGACTAACTTTCTAACTTGGAATTTTCATTGTGATCAAACTAATGATGGTTTTGAAAAAAAAATTATGTTAGTCCAAGACTCATACTAAATAAACTACTAATAAATTTCTTTGCAACACTGTTGTCAAAGACAATGATTTCACACTAATCTAGGCATTAAATTAAAGTAGGGGTTGATGAACTTTGTGTTCTTTGTTTGAGATCACTTCATGATATATGGTATGTCCTTGCACCATTATATGGATCTTGAAGATTAGAAATTTTGATTTGATCTAAGTTTTGTGAGTCTTAATCCTCATAGCTTAAGTGTGTATGCTCTCTCCTCACACCATTTGGTGATTTTGGAGATAAAAAACACTTAGAAATCTTTCCCTTAAGGAGAATTTCTTGGAGATTTCATCACCCCAAGGGACAACCTAAACTACACATTCCATTGGGGTACAAAAAGGGGGGAGAGCGAAAGTTGTACCTCAAAGAGTGAGCCATCATTGTGCCTAAAAAACCCTCAAGATCCTCAATTTGCCAAGACTGGGTGGTGAAGAGACTAGGAGAGACCCTCCTATGCTTAGGCATGTAGATGTGCCCTCTATTCATAGCCTCATGCCTCAAAATATCTAGTGTATATTGAGGACTCCATAGACACCTTGTTTTATCCTAGTTTAAGACCATTTGGTTGTTATTCCTTGTAGCACATCGTTGTTGGGGGGAAGAGTGCTCACATTTATGTTAACGTGTTGAGATAAATTCTACTTTGGGAAAGGTGTTAGCCTCCAAGGTAAGGGATTTAAGGTAGTATATGACATTATATTCCCTATCTATCGAAGCATATTATATTACTAAGATGAATGTTGTCATTTTAAATAGACCTAGAGATAGAAGTAGCCATTATGAGTCCACAAGGAATAACACACCTACTTGATTAAATCTAATAATTGTTTGTGCGTCTAGAGTGTCTTCATGTGTGATATACCAATAAATTTCTTTATCCAAAAGTCCACAAAATTCTCTAGCCAAAGTATTTTTTTGTTTGTTTTAAATCAATCATTTTGCCACAATTTTACCAATCAACATATTTATAAGCAAATAAACAGATTTGTACCTTGTTTCAACAAATCCATCTAGAATATGAACTATCTAGAAATTACCAAACTTAGATTCAACATATTTTTAACCAATCAACATATCCATACCTTGTTTCAACAAATCTATCAAGCTTAAATACACAAATTATCCATAAAAAAATGTCAAAAATCCTCAAACTTAGAATCAACACTTATGTTATCCTTTCAATAGACCCATCACATAAATCAACAATTTTGTTTCTATACTCATATGACAGTTAACCCGTAATCTAGTATTCAAAAAATTATGCTAGACACCATTTTTTATAAATTTTCCTTATTTCTACATTCTTGTTTATAAATCAATGGATCTGTGACCAGGTGAAAATATTGTTCCAAAAATGAGCAACAACAAGAAATGTACAAAACACAATAAAAACACTTAACACCTCAAGATTAGCCTAGTAAGATTAAAAAAAATATATGATAACAAGATAAGCTAATTACACCTTGTTTCGAATCGATCCTTTGGTTAGCCCTTGATGGTTGATTTGTGTGTGCTCCTTGGATGGCAAGAGATGTTGATAGGAGATGCAAGATGGATGAGAAATGGATGAGAAGTGGATAAAAATGGATGCAAGGAATGCAATTTTTAACTAAGTGTAGCTCAAATAAAAAAATTTCAAGAGTTTGTTTAGCACAATGAACAACCCCCTAAATGAGAGAAAAGAGGGGGTATTTATAGAGGAAGTTGAATTCTCTAGAGAATTCAATAGTTGAGATTAAACCAACAAGGCCAAGATGAAGGGCTATGGTGAGTTGAGAACTCACAAGCCCTCACATCTTGACATGTAGAATGTGAGATGGCTTGAAAATGCTGATGTGAAAATGAGGTGGAAGAAGGGTACATGAGGTGGAAGAAGGAAAAGTACCTTGAAAGTGCATTGGGAAATGAGAAGATTCCTTGGAGGAATAAAAAATGAATTTAAAATTCACATGATTGGGCAATCTTGTGGATAAGACAAGGTTCCAAGGGGAGAGGTAGAAAGTTCCTTGGATAAGACAAGGTGCCAAAAAAGGTAAGCACTTGTCACATGCGACTTGATGTGACAAGTCAAATATTCTAGAAGATGCATGGGAAAAGGGGAAGAGTTTACATGTGACTTGATGTGACAAGTCAAAGATCACATGGGGAAGAGAAAAAAGATTTTTATATTCCTTGGAAGGATAAAAGGAATTAAAAATTCCTTGGGAGGTTGATTAGGCTAGTTAATGATGAGATTAGAAGATGGATTAGGATTAAATAAAATTGGAGGATGTGACATATGAGGAATTAAATAAATTCCATATTTATTTAATTCATTTGATGAAAGGGGGAAGGTATTTAATTATTTAAGTAGATACCTTAGGGATTAGAAGAACTTTAGAAGTATTAATTAAATAATAGTGATATTACTTAATTAATGCGGATAAGGGGATGTTTAGATGAAAAGGGATAAATTTGAATAAATTAAGTGTCCAAATTTAGGTGTCTACAGGATCTATTATATTTTTTAACAAATTCATTTTTCTTGTTTTAGCAAAATTTATTTTAGTGCACTTATCCATAGTGGTTCTGTCTTTTTTGCAATCTTCAAATTAGTAGTCCTATCTATAAATCAATAGATCCATTTGTTTTTTAGTGGATACATTTTGTTCTTCTATTTACTTGGTGTCGCTTTATCATTTTTAGCAATATTTAAATCATTACACTTGTTTGTAAATCAATGATTTCATAGTCAAGGTGTCGCCTATTACTAGTCAATTTTAGAAAACTCTCATTCGACTTATCCCTTTCTAAATTAGTGGTCTTTTTTTGTGTTTCAATGATTCCATTTCCCATAAAAAAACTAAAAACTTAAATCCTAGGTCAAAACAGAAAAAGCTTGTTGATTTTGATATACCAACTTGATTGGGTTATAATTCCTAGTTCCTTGGGCGAAACTCAAACTTCTCTATATCATTGGAAATATATCCAAGAGAACAAGTTTCAATCTCCTAAAAGAATTCCTTCAAAAATACATTACAAGGGACTAATGACAATCCTTAGGCCAAATTCCACTTTCAAAGTTTTTGAAAATATGATTTATTCAAATATAGAAAATACCAAAAAATTGAAAAATACCCCAAAAAGATAATCCATTTCATTTTTCTTCTAATCATCTTTCCCATTCTAATATCATCTATCATTTTCATCAAAATTATCAAACAAATATCATGGCTACATTTTGTTTTGATGATTTTCTACACCATAACCATCCCCAAAATCCATCCCATTTTGATAATGATAATAATCTTGTTAATCAAGATGAATATAAAATCAATCCTCTTGAGGCTATTATTACTAGCAAGCTTTTCTCAAACATTTACCACTCACTCACACCTTTTGACCAAACAATGTCTAGTACAATCCATCCCATCATTCCTTTACGCATATCTATTGTTCATGCTTATCCTATCTTTGGCAAGGGAAATCCATTATAGCTCTCATCCAATATCTCCATATTCTCTCACATCCACATATCCCTCTCATCCCATATCCATACCTCCATCTTCTCCCCAAGTCATATCCCAATCTTCATCTTTGTACAACATCCCCATCACCTCCACTTATAATCCAAATCCATTATCCAACCCATAATCCTAATCGTCCACCTAATCTTAATTCTCCATCTAAACCTAATCCTCCAATCCATAATCCTAATCCTTCATCTAATCATAACTCTCCATGTAAGCCTAAAACATATAAATATTTCTCTCTACAATTCCTCCAAGGACTTCCAAAAAAGAAACCATTAGAAAATCCACATCATAATTTTGTGGATTTGTGTCTCCCTCAACCATCTATAAATGTCATTGATAAGGCCATCATCCACCCAACACCTATCATTCCACTCCAAAATTATAGCACCAATGGACCCATTGAAACCATAAAAATCTAACCTCGATCTTCTAATCATAACATTGTCCAACCACCTCCCCTTAAAACTCTTGAATCGTCCATTTCTCCATCTACTCACTCTGAGGAGTCTATCGAACACTCCTCTTCCATCACACCATCCACAAAAATTCACTTGCCAAGAACTTTTCCTAAAGCATACTAAAACATCCTCCCATAAAATTCAAGATCCCACCATCCCATCTAATACCTCTCATGATCCCTTGCCTCATATCCAAACCATCACAACACCATCACCTTATCCTCTTGGCCATGTTACCTTCACCCATGGTGGCTCTCTTGTAGTAGAATAACAACTTCTATCCACCACCCATCCTCCTCCACTTACTAATGGACTCACATCTCGCTTCAAAAATAACAAACACCCCACTTTAAACCAAATGCTCAAGAACATGGACTATCGAGGTAAAGGCTTAAGCCTTCATGAGCAAGGTATCTTGGAACCCATCCATATCAACAAAAATCCAAAATTATAAGGCCTTGTTATATATCTCAAGACACCCAATCCAAACACGTTGGTACAACCTTTGTGAAACCAAAGATGGATTCTTCCAAAACCATAATAGGTTATGTACACATCTAAATATGTCCATACTCGACCACACTTGAATTTACCCCATTCCATTTGTTAATTAATTAAATAATATTTATTTATTTTTTTAATCCATCCTTATTTCACCCCTAATTAATTTATTAAATCTAGCCTTAAACCCTAAACCTTCCAACTAAATAAATAAATTAATACCTACTTAATTAATTTATTTAGACTAATTAACCTTCATTATCATTTTATTATTATTTAATTCCACCTCAACAATAATCCTTGTCCATTCAATTCTAGCCCTCAAATCCATCTACATGGATCAATATTTAAACTTGTCATCATGTGGCAAGTGTCCTAACCTACCTATCATATCCCTTGCTCACACATGTGAAGCCACCCTACCTCTTACACATGTCATAGACATGTTTCTTTTATGTTATTTCCAATGTGTTCTCACATGTGTCAACACACCTTGCTCTTACATCTCCTTTCCTCTTGTGACACTTATCACAAGGCTAATCCTCCATCATCTCATTCAATATTGAACCTCCATTTAGTCAATGCATCTTGGCCATTGATTTCCCCAATAACATATCTATAAATTGAGGCATTTGCTTTCATTTTGAACATCTACCTTCATCATATCCTTATGATACTATTTTATTCTATTAATCCTCAATCCTAACATCATGTTGTTGGTATAAACAACTACATTCCATCCAACTACAACATCATCAAGGAGCACATCAAGTAAACATGGGCGCAACTACTTCAACTCAATCCATGAGGTGAGAAAGGTAAAAGTAAAGGTAATTTTTCTTCATTTGTATTTATCTTTTTTGTTTCTGCCCTTTATCCATTTCATCTTCATTTTAGCATGCCCAGTGGGACCCATGTCCTTGAAACTAACCAAAATTTGAGTTTTTGTGAATTTTTTTATTCTATAGACAATGAAATAGTGCCTCCAATTATATTTTTGCACCTCCATTTGCGAGATCAATGCCTCTGCATCTTGCTTTAGCACCTACACTGATTTAGTGTGTATGCTACTTCAACGCCTCTATAGATTGCTTCAATGCCCCTGTTTGATTGTGTTTTTTTTTTTACTTTTTTTAGTGTTTCTGAGTGTTTTCTTGATTTTTAGTGTTTTCTAACAAATTCTCTATTTGATCTACTACCTTTTTGATGTTTTTGGAACTTGTAAGGTGTTGTGTTTCTCTTTTTTTGCAATATTTAACAGTTTCCTTGGAGGTATTCCTGATCAACGCCTACGAGGGTTGCTTCAACACCTACACTAGTTCAATGCCTACATTGATTTAACACCTACATAGATTGGTTTAGTGCCTCTATTTTGTAGGTATATTTCACCTTTTAGTGCCCTTAATTTGTGGTTTGGTGCCTCTATTGGTTCAACACCCCTGCTTTGTGGTTTGACACCTTTATTTTTTGCTAGTTTTTGTCACTTTTTTTCTATTTTTGCCTAACATTTTTGGTGACTAATTAGTTGTGCAACTATCCCATGATTGTCCAAGACCTGAAAAAGTATAAATTACTAACTTTTTGGTGTAGGAATGCTTGTCAAAGGAACATTTTTCATCACTACTTAGGTGCACTAAGGTAGACTAGTGGGAATTAATCTTTATTTCCTATTCTTGTGAGGCCCTCTTAAGTGTGTGCTCTCTCCTCGCACTCTTAGGTGATCTTGGAGATCAAAAACTTTATTTTGTCTCTTTTTCTTTTTGCATCTTTGTAGCCCATGGAACCCAATGTGCATATTCTTTCCTCTTGCGCTTTATGCAATCTTGGGTGATAAAAAACACTTGAATCATTCCTATTAGGAGGCCTACTTGGGGATTTCATCATCCCAAGGGACAAACTCAACTCCCATTTTTTGACAAAGTAAAAATAGCGAGGTGAATCAAAAGACACCTCTCTTGGAAGTAGGATCCTATCATTCCTGGCTAAGCCCCCAAGAATTTTATACCTTAGGAAAGTGAAGGTGGAGAGTAGGTTACCATCTCCTCCCAATTGTTTAACATTATTCTCCTTCATATATAGATTTTTCCTCATGTACCCTTGAGGTATTGTGAGGACTCCCTAACAACCTTGTTAATCCTAACTTAAAACCATTAGCCTATAGCTTATTGTGATGCAGGGTACAATATCATGCCCAAAGTTACTCACCATGTAATTTCTCTTTTTGAGATGATAAATATACTTTGGTAGGACCTTTCCCTTCTAAGGTAAGGGATGTAAAGGTGGTACAAGACCTTTGCTTACCCTAGTTACCCATTCATTTGAAGATATTAGTCTTTGGTTGTTGGGTCCACATTAAGTTTACACTCCCACTTGAATAATTTTAGGCTTGTGCAAGTGCTTGGTGTCTCTTATTTTCCTAAACTTGTGCTACTTATCAATCCAACTCCCTCTCAATCTAATTTGTTTGTTTGGTGTTTTCAAGTCCACCCCTTAGCCAAGCAAGCAAAAACTTTCAATCCAATTTCTACCATCCAATCTTTTTCTCCAAATCCTTCATCCATTATTCCAAACCAATCCTTATTCCATCCAAATCACCCTAAACATTTTGAAAATGCAACCACAATCAAAATTCAATGCCTAAGCCTATTTTAGTGCCTAAGATTCACCTTTCAACGCCTAAGTAATCCTATTTCAGTGATTTTACTAGTTCAATGCTTAAGTAGGCTATCTTAACACCTAATAAAATCCCATACATAACCTCATTTCAATGCTTAAGTACTCTATTTCAATGCCTAGAAAATTTCCTTTAACACCTAAGTAGAACCCATTGATAATCACAATTTAGCACATGAGTCCCCTATTTCAATGCCTAAACTAATTCAGTTCCTAAGAAAGTTGCTTTAGCACCTGAGCATAGCCTATTGAGAATCACATTTCGATGACCGAGACCCCTATTTTAGCACCTAAGAAGTTTTCTTTAGTGCTTTAGCATAACTCATACAAAACCTCCCTTCAACACCCAAGCACCTTGTCTCAACACCTAAGTTGCTTCATCGCCCCTACACTATGTTTTAGTGCTTGTATTATTTCACCTCAAAAACAAAACATTGGATTCAAAAAATTTGATCATCTCCATTGAGCAAGGTTAGGTTTCATTAGTATTGATCTTAGATAGACCTAGTTTCACAATAAACCATCCACAAATACCAATCATCCCTAACCATCCCTAAATCATCCCTAAACTATCCCAACCATCCCAACCATCCCTAATCACCCTAAACCTCTTCTAAATCGTGATATTGCTATCAGGATTCAACCATGTAGTTTTTTGAGTCAAACTCATTGACCCATGTTTCATGAGTAGTGGTTCACAAGAACCCATCTCTAATGATAATGAATGGTCCACTTAGCACTCATTGCATCTAGGTGATGCTCACAGGGGTGAAGCACTGGGCCTTTCCCGGGAGGTCACCCATCTGATTACTACTCCAACTCAAGCACACTTAACCATGGAGTTTTCCCCAAGGTTAAAACTCAATCATCCATTTTAAAAACATGACTAGGGTATCCTTTAACACCTATGCACCTTTTCAACCAGTTCAATTATCTTACCAACTTGGGTAAGCTTGGGGTAGGTGTCCCAAACCCCTTTGGGCTACCAACTATTTTCTTTTAATCATCCTTAACCATCCCTAATCACCTTCATCAACCCTAATCAAATCCCTAATCACCATCATCAACCCTAATCCCATCCCTAATCATCCCTAAACCATCCCTAACCACCCCTAATAATCCCTAATCATCCCTAAACCATCCTTAACCATCCTTAATCTTCCCTAAACACCCTCATCAACCCTAATCCCATCCCTAATCTCATCCCTAATCACCCTCATCATACCTAATATCATACCTAATCACATCCCTAAACACCCTCATCAACCCTAATCCCACCCCTAATCAACCTCATCATCCCTAATCTCATCCATAATTACCCTCATTGTCCCTAATCTCATCCCTAATCCCATCCCTAATCACCCTCATCAACCCTAATCCCATTTCTAATCACCCTCATCAACCCCAATCCCATCTCTAATCACCCTCATCAGCACTAATCCCATCCCTAATCACCAGGTCACCATCCCTAAACATCCCTAAGCCATCCCTAATACTACCCTAATCCCATGCCCAATCATTCATCCTAATAATCCCTAATCCCATCCCTAATCACCCTCATCATCCCTAATTACCCTCATCATTCCTAATTACCCACATCATCCCTAATCCCATCCCTAATCACCCTCATCAACACTAATCTCATCCCTAATCACCCCTAACATCATCCCCTAATTTCATCCTTAAGTCTTATTCTTCTAATCCCCAATCCATTTCTAATCCATCATCTTAATTTCTATCCTCTGTCATAACTAAATCCTCCAAATCTAATCAAACATCATCCTCTAATATTACATAAACTACATCCTAATCCACCTCTCAAATCACCCTTTTATCCCAAATTTGAGCTTAAACAAATCCAAAATCTGAGCTTTAATGAATCCCCCATCCAATCAAACTTATCCTCATCCAAACTACCCTAATCCCCTTTCACCCATGCCAATCCAAACCAACATCATGTATTCTTTCTATACCTCCCCACCAATCATTGATGATGATGAGGCTAGTCTCATTGACCAACCTGAATATGATCCTTATGAGGATAATAAGAATTTTTTTGATCAAAAGGAACTATCCCATCTACTAGTTTCATCCTTGCTTACTACTTGAACAATGATAAAAATGTCATGCTTAGATAATTCCTTAGTCTCGGTGCTAAATTTCCATCCTCCCAACCTCCATCTAATCCCAATCCATCTCCTATTGCTTATCCTCCCCCTTCCTTTAACAAGGGAAACTAGCCATCTATACAAAATCACCTCCAATCCCATACACATCCAAAATCCCCACCCCCAAATCCTTTTCAATATCCTCATCCTCATTCCCAATTTACCAATCTATGGAAACCTCCACTTCTTATTCCACTTGCTCGTCTCACAAATCCTCACAATCCAAATCATCCCAATCCTAAAAATCCACCTTATCCTGGATGTCTCCCATGACTTCCTCCAAGGACTATTAGTCAATGAGCCTAAATACCTACATCCAAAAAAAGTTGTTCTATCTTCTCATGTCATGCATCCAACTCCATCCCCACCACATAAAAATCAACCCCAATTCCCTAAACCTCATGAATCTATCTACCCAAGTTGAAGAGTCTATCCAACCTTCATACCTCTTACACCATCCATACCAAATGAACAATGTCGATCCCTTGATCCAAATCATGCCACCACAGATTCCCCTACATATCAAGATCAAAGTATCCCTCCCATGCCATCTCATGATCCATATCCAAATCAAGATCAAAGCACACCTTCTATCCTATATAATGACCCTCTCCCCTCTCATGATCAAGATACCCATACCACTCCACCTAATGACCCCCTTCCTAATCAGGAGAAAATTATACCATCCTCTCCACAACATGATCCCTCCCCAAGTCAAGATCAAAGTGTCCTTTCCTCTCCATGTCATGATCTCAATCCATCTCAAGATCAAACCATTCCTCCATATCATAATCCTATCCCTTCCATACCATCTCCCAATCCCTCTCTAGGTCAAGATCAAAGTCCCTTCATCCCCATCTCATGGTCCCATCCTTTCCATACCATCTTATAATCCTCCTTGATGCCATGATCCTACCACAAGTCACGATAAAAGTATCCTTTCATCTCCATGTCATCATCCTAACCCTCCACTAGATCCCTTCACCCCTCACAAATCTACCCATGAACACCACACCTATCAAATGGGTTCCTCCACTTTCATTCAATCTTGCTTACTCCAAGAACCTATAATTCCTTCCATATCACATCCACCTTCAAATGGACTCACATCTTGTTTCCAAAACAACAAGTATCCTATTGGAAAAAAGGATTTGTCAAACTATGCATTATCAAGGAAAAGGGTTAGGCCACCATGAGCAAGGCATATTAGAACCCATCCAAATCCAAGAAAATCCTAACTTTTATGGCCTTGTCTATTAAAATCAAGATGTTGGTACTCATAAAAAATCTCACATCCCTCCGCTTAAGTCCAAATATTCATATCCACCATCCTCCAAATCCATCTTCAGTCCTTATATTCATAAGAAAAATCCTTTTTCCCTTCCATCTCTTTTGGGTCCATATGTCCAAAATCATATCCTTCATCGCTTTCATCCAATTTGGGTCCCTATATCCCTAAACCAATCCCTTCCATCCATCTTGGGTCCTTACATTCCACCACCTATCACTCCTACCTCAAAATCACATCATACTATTTATACATCACCTCATATTCCTAATCAAGATCAACAGAGGAATACATCCTTGAAGCCTTTCCAAAATCCTATAAACCCATCCATAAATTCTCCATATCATTCATCTCTATCCACTAATCACATTGATCTTGGAAGCAATTTTGATGCCAAAGCTAAAAATCATCAATCCAAAAGTCCATATATCTTCAAGGATCACTATGTCCCATAAAAAAGACATGTAAAAATAAATCAAAATATGATCCAAAAGAAAAAATTTAAATCCAAAAGGACACAAAGGTCCATGAAGCAAAGTTGAAAAACTATGTAGATTCCCAAACTTCTCATATAATCAATGCATATCAAATAACAATCAAAATTGGCATCCAAATATGCTAATCAAATAGCTTCATCCATTTCCAAATAAAAAATACCTTCATCTAATAATCCTCCATATTCCAAAGCCATTTTGGGTCCTTATGTCCCAAAATCCACATTCACTCCATCTAAATCTCCAAATGAAATCTCCACTTCTCCTCTACAACTCCACCACCCTTCAAGGTATTTGCCAATGTTGATCTTTCCAACATTTCCATCCACTCATCCAAAATTATTCCAACCCTCCATATACTATCCAAAATTCATCCTCCTTAATCCAATTCCTTGCATAATCCATTTCATCCCCCTTACCATCATTCTACCAAGATCTATGAACAAACCTCCAATTGTCATAGTCTAATGGAGCATAATCTGCAAGGGATACCATCACAAGAAATGATCAATCTTTCCATAAGAATGCACATAATACAACTTATGAGAAGGTTAAAAAATGGTTCTTTATTGATCTAAAGGTATTATATAGTTGATTAAAAGTATTTTTTTACAATGTTTTTTGCTCAGAAAAACTAAGTTCAAAGTGTTTATAGATGATAATGAATTGTTACAATGAAATTCCATTTAAAAATACATGTAATTTTTTCCTTTACTAAAAGCTCACTTTTGCATATCTAACTAGCAGAGAGAATATAGGATATGTGTGAAATGAATGAGATATTTTCCTTGACTATTTGACCAACTTCCTTGGGTTCTTGGGAACCAACCTCCTTTTTTGACTCCTTAGGATGCTCCAACTAGGTGTTGAGGGGTTGAATTATTGACTTTCCAGGCCTTATTATTGGGATCTCAAGTAGGATTAGAGAAATTAAGAAATGAATTAAACACTGCAGATATTGAAATAAATGAGAAAACATAATGAAATTCATAGACAACAAAATTTTAGTGTGGTTCACACTTTGGGCTACATCCACAAACAACAATCTAGTATTTTATTAAAATCTCCAATGAAAGAATATAAACTACAATATTACATAAACCTGCAATAATTTGTTGCATGCTTCAAACAAAATTATGCATAGTTTTTCCCCACGTACCACTATGTGTGATCTTCACATAAATGTGATTGTCTAACTCTCATCCACATGCAACTTGCTACGTGTAACCAACTTCACATTGCAATACCTTTCGCCTTCAATTTGTAGCAAAGAAAACTATTGATTACGAGCAATTACAAATGGATTTTTAGCTGAATTTAATTATGAATCTTTATTAAAATAT
Organism: Sequoia sempervirens; assembly: GCA_007258455.2. Taxonomy (NCBI): domain Eukaryota; kingdom Viridiplantae; phylum Streptophyta; class Pinopsida; order Cupressales; family Cupressaceae; genus Sequoia; species Sequoia sempervirens. The sequence continues at coordinate 3,098 of VDFB02298939.1, read as the reverse complement.
GAGAAATTTTTGCTTTGGGGGTGTTGCCCCCAGAAACCCCACCATGGGCTCTTCCCCTAAGCACCTATCAGGGGATGGTCCCCCTGGACCTTCCAAAAGGGGATCCTCCCCCCTTTCACTCCCTTGTTAGCTATTTTGGGGGAAAACCACGACTTGAAAAATTTCCAAAATATTAACTTGGAGCATGATCAAGCTACACATACCAACACTTATCTCCTTGGATGCTCCTAGAAAGGTTCCAATTAGTAACTTCCAAATCCTAAATGCTTGCAAGATGTTGGAAATTGGTACTATAAGTGTCCTAACTACCCCAAGTTGACCTTTATCCTCTCCAACAACCCTTTCAATACCTTTAAAATTGTCATCGACATACAAATAAGATATATTTCAAACAAGTTTGAAGAGAAAAAGTCTCTTTGTGGTATTAGATAAGGCTCTTCAATGTTTTCTTCAATGTTACCTCTACCTTTTATAATGACTGTTATGTTCCTACCATGAATAAATTTGATATTGGTGTTTATGACTAGCCCTTGATATTTTTTATGTTGATCATTATATCTATAGATTGTACTCTTTCAACCTACAATCCTTGATTGTGTCTTATTCATGCAAAACCTTTTTTCATATGCTCATCTACAAGTATACAAGATTATTCATATGTGGGAAAATGTGTAGGTCATATAATACCCTTTGACTTTGAAAAGGAAGTCCTTTTGAGAAAATGATTTTTTCTACTCTTCCTTATCTCCATTAATTGTCATACACAATTGACTTCATAACTATCCATGAGACTCGTAAGATTTGGTAGGTCTTTTACTACCTAGACAATAAAAATGTTTTTGTTTCTTAGTTCCATGAGAATTGTCACATTTTTACATAAAGCACACACCCACTATCATTACTTTAACTAATATCATTTATGCCAACACATGTTGAAGACATTGTTATGACAACAAGAAATCATGTTGTCCTTCTCAACAATATAGTCATGACAAACCTGACATACCCATTTTTCATGCATGATAGATTGTTCATATGTTTTTTTTTAGTCTCTTGAAATCTATCATAATAGTCATGCAAACTACCTTGAATCACTATAATATCTTCTTTGATGCCACAAATCCATTTTTGGACTGTCATACCTCTTTTGACTATCACTATATTTGGGTATCCATAAGTCATGTTGAATTGAAGACCACTATCATATGTGTCATGACTCTCATCACAACTCTCATAAAAAACCTGCATGCTACCTTTCCATAGAACATTGTCATTCACTATAATGATCTCATTCTTTTCTCTAGGTCTACCCCTTTTAAATGATCATTGAATTATGTGTGCTTGGTTCTTATGGATTTTTACAAGTTCTTGGAATTTTGAAAGGGTAGTTACACTCTTGATAACACTTTTAAAAGGATTTGACAACCCTCTTTCATGTCTATGACCTCTTTTTTCATGATTAATGTATTTGAGTTTTCATTGTTTAGTGTTTTGTCACAAGGCTTATAGGCTGCCTTTTTTTAATGGATTTTCTTGCTATTGACTGTGTTGTCTTTTGTCAAGGATATCAATGTTATGACACCTTATAAAATAGTCATGTATTGTAATTACAATGATATCCCTATGATGACTTTGATATTAGTCTCCTTTATGCCTTTGTGGAAAACCCATATGGATATATGGATTTCCACCGAGTTCATAATATTGTCAAGTATTTTTTGTTAAGATCTACTTTAGTATTTTTAGTTGTCATTGCACATTTCCTTGTGATTGGAGATGATTGTTTTTTATTAACTTTTTGTATGATATACCACTTGATACTAACAAGTGTTAGTAGTATTCACCTATTCCAATACTGTCATACCTCAATTATTTCTTTCAAAGTGATAAACTTGTTTAACATCCAAAATATTGAGAGGGGGGTGAATTAGTATTCCATAAAACCATAATAAAATTCATCTAAACATTATCACAATTTTGATCAAATCAGAAAGAGGGAATGTAAAATCAAATCAATGCAACCATACACATGAACACCAAGATTTTTACGTGGAAAACCCAAAAAGGGAAAAACCATGATGAGGGTTAACTCACAATATATTATATTTGGATACAAAATATTACAAGGCTCGCGGCCAGGACTCACTGTCTTTAAAAAGGCTCACTACCTGAGTACAAAAGATGGCTAACCACCAAGATACAAAGATAGTGGCTCACTGCCAAAAGATTGAATTGATAGGATACGCCTTCAAAGTGTAGGGTTTAGTTCCAATGAAGCTCATAATATGAAGTACTGCCTCACACAAAAGTCACTCAACTAAATTAGACTGATCCACAACTAATAAAACATTTAAGCTCATATCTTCACATACCCCTTTAATCCTTTTTGCACTTTTGCTCATAATCCTCTCTTCTCATTCACCTCTCATATATACATACAAGTATATCTTATTCATTAGTTAGGTCAACCTAATTAGATGAAAACAAAATAATCATAACTCTCTTTGTCAGCACCATATATGATTTAATTTTTTTAATCCATGTAGTGCATTATACCAAGTCGGTTAACATCCATAAGACATAACTAGTCTCCATAATGTATTGCATACGTTGAGTCGACCAAGACTAGAACACATTTCTCCAAACCAACAAGTAAACCTCAAAGCAAACACCTTCCAGATCTGAGAACACATTAATTTCCCATCATACCACCAACATAGAGACAATGAACAAAACCACAACATAAGAATGTTCTCTTTGATAAAATGCAGAGTCTCCCACATAGTATGCCAAGCAAGGAACGACAGTAGAATACAAGGTTGAACTCTATCAGAGATAAATTTCTGCTCACAACAAAAGACATCTCAAGATCCAGGATATAGTTGTCTGAATGAGTCATGATAACATGGTTAAGAGATTAGAGTCACATAAGATCTTGTGGTGAAATCCAGACTCAAATACTAACATACTGATCCATCACAAAAGGGCATTACTGACAAAGAACGACTTCTGGTAAACCAAGTAGACTTCCCATATAATTATTACCATGTTGACATCAATAACAACATAGGAATGACCAATCACAAAGCACCCATACT